>CM060377.1:121049753-121297253 GCA_030545235.1 Helianthus tuberosus | reverse complement strand
CTTATCTTATATATTTTTGTTATGGATGTACAAAGTTATCTTATCTATGTCATATTTATGTTTGTTTTCAATTATTCGGTTACTTAATGATTGTTGTCTTAAATTGAGATAATACGGAAACAAAATATGTTTTGAATATTTGAACGAGATAAATTTTTTTTAAAAACAAAAAAATAGTTCATTTTTAAAAAACAAAAACTTTTTTATAGTGTAAAAAACAAAAAAAAAATAACTTTTTTTAAAAACAAAAAAATTTTCAACAAAAAACACATCTTCAAAAACTATCCAAAAACCATACCAAAACCCACCAAAACACCCCTCATTTCAGGCAAAAAAAAACCCAATCCTAGACGCCTCGTATAGCTCTGTACGAGGCGTCTAGGGTTCCTTAAACTTTGTGCCTGACACCCTCTCAGACCCCCTTGAATTCAGTGCGTAGACGCCTCGTATAGACCTATACGAGGCGTCTAGGGCACCAAAGGTGTGAAAATAGGCGCGATGGGTGTCCAAATATCTCCAGCCTATATTAATGTCCACTATGGGCTTAACCCTTAATCAATTACAGATAAACACCTTTACTATATACCTTACTACCTTAGTATTAACAGGCTACAAGCCCTTTCATTGTTATATTCTATATATGGTTAATTATTCTTAAAAAACAAAGGGTATGTGGATTAAAACTCTCAAGATCCGTAACAAATGTGTCCTTTATGATGTGGTTGAAGGTTTAAGCCTCACCATAGATATAGTCATATAGATATAGATGTAGATTTACAAGTAGAATGTGAAGAGGAAAGAGAGTTAGGTTTTAAAAATAAATCAATGTTTTTTTTTTCATACCGGCTTAGGCTCTGAAATGGTTCAACCGGTTAAACTGGGTTTACCGGACTTTCTTGTAAAATGTTATGCATTGGACTATGTGGGTCACGGTTTCAATAGCAATGGAATATTAGAATAGAAGACATTGGGTTAATTACCAACAATGGAAGGTTGGTATTACATTAATATCGTATTTTATTATAATTAAAAAAATCAAATTTTTAGATAATGCAAACCGGTTCAATGGTTTGAACCAGTAGAACCGGATTTATCGGCGGTACATAAAACATACCGTATTTAGGTTTTACCGGCCTTTATCATACCGGGTCTGTGTCCGTTATCCAGTTTAACCGGCCGGTTAATACCTGTATTTAAAACATTGAAATAAATTGTTCTAAAATACCAATTTTTTTTCTGATGTATAAATGTCTTGAATTTCATTACAATTTGAAGGTTGGTTAATATTTTGTTTCTTCTATTGATTAAATTCTCTTGTGTTTTATAAGTATAATACAACTCACTTAAAAATCTTTCAGAAACGGTTGGGTCGAAAAATCGTTGAAATCAATTCACTTCAGTTTGGTTTTATAGCTAAAACAACTTCTGAAAACAATTATTTCATCTTCAAATTGGTCGTTTTAGTAAAAGAAAAAATGAAAATGGGTTCAACTAGACGTGCTTTTTATAAAGGGTAGTGGTACCATTACGATCGGTGGTGTAGGGAGTGATGGTGTCGACATTGTACCAACCCGCCCAATCAACAGGACCAAAACTATCTCTAAGACGGAAATAGCAAGACCACCAACAAACAAGATTACATCAGATCGAAATTGCACCAACCCGCCCAATCAACAGAGCCCGCCTTAAATCAGATCGAATTTGGACTTGCTTAATATTAACAAGTTTTTGATAATCACTCATTGTATAAATACAATATGTTCAAATTAACCCCTTATGTATCTTTTGTATACTTAGTTCAACTCATAAACAACTTTTAATTACCTAAATTAATTCATTTTTATCAAGTGTCATAACTGCAATGTGTAGACGCTCATTAATTCCATGTGTAATAGGCATAGAGACGTGAAGGGTATTGATAACATTCCCAACGCTTTTTCACGGGTATTATAACAGCAGGGCATTTCTAGTATAACGTCAAATAATCAAAAAAAAAAAAAAAGAAGATAAGACCATTTGTAATGGTTAATGCCCCTTAAGAGTCATTTTTCACCATAATAGCATCATAACGCCCTATGTAATAGTTAAGACTCCTTAATGCCCCTTTCATTCATTACATGTTTTTCCTTCTTATTGGGCATTATTCTAAAAATAACATCCCTCTTCATGCCCCTATAATGGATCGTGTGGGGGCATTATCAAACCAGTTCACACTCTTCTAATGCCCATTGCCCAAGACCTAATGATTGAAAGTACATTTAAGGGCATTAACCATTACATATTTTTTTTAAGATGAATTATATTGATGATCTGTCGAAAAAGACACAAACCATTAGGAATGGTCTAAGGTCATCCGTAATGTTTAATACTTTTTAATGGACATTTTCCGTCACATTAATACCATAATGCTCTTTAAAAAAATGTGCAAAGGTTAATGCCCTTAATGTCTTCATTTCATCATTACTTTCTAATTTTGTTTTTCTCATTGGGAATTATACTAGAAATGTACCTCCATTTTCATACCCCTATAAAACCCATAAGAGTGGTGTTGGGAGCATTATTAAGTCACTTCACGCCTTTGTAATGCCCATTACTCATAGGGTCTGTTTGGTATAGGATAATGGAATGGACGAGGTAATTGAATGGATGAGGTAATGTAATTGATCGTTACCATTCCATGTCTTGTTTGGTTAACATGTGTGAATGGAATGAACAATTACTTTTTGTTGTTTGGTATGCGAAAAAAGACGAAGGAATAAAATCAGATGGCGGTGGTCAGTGATGGGCGATGATGGTGCGTGGTTCTAGGTGTCAGTGGTGGTGGGTGGAGACGACGGTGGATGGTGACAACAGTGGTGGTGGTGGATGGTGGTGGATGATGGTGGCGGTGGTGGCGGTGGCGGGGGTGGTCGGAGGTGGTAGCAGCGACGACGGTGGTCGGAGGTGGTAGCTGTTGTGGCGGTGGGTGGTGGCGGTTGATAGCGGTGGCGACGGTGAGTGGCGGCGGTGAGTGGCGGCGGTGATCGAAGGTGGCAGTGGCAATGGTGGCGGCGATTATTGAAGGTGGGTGGTGGCGATGATCGGAGGTGGCAGTGGCGACGGTGGGTGGCGGCGACGGCGGTGGCGAGGACGAAGGTGGGTGGCGGCGGTAGGTGGTGGCAGCGGGTAGCGGCGGAGGTGGGTGACGGCGGCGGATGACGGTGGTGGTGGTGGTGGTGGTGGGGGGTGGTAGCAACGGTGGTGGGTTGTGGTGTTGTTAATGAAGGGTGAAGAGGAATGGAATGGAAAAAAACTGAGGTGACGGATGAAATGATTTTGAGAGAATGAAATGCATTTTGGAATGGACGGTTCAATTCCATCGACCAACCAAACACTCTTTTCTTAATTCCCTCACAATGGTCAATTCCATTCCACCTCTCATTTCTGTATAACAAACGCTACCATAGTCCAAGTATCTTCTAGCATCTATAACAAATAAATTTAATGGTATATTAAGTAACAAAAAATCATCTATACTTTTTTGGAAATTAATTTTTGCTCGTTATCTGATATGATTTAATCAAATTTAGTATAGAACACATAAAAAACATATTTACGTGTAATGTATAATAGTTTTAACATATATGATTTAATCAAATTTAGTATAGACCACATAGAAAACATATTTACGTGTAATGTATACTAGTTTTAACATATAATTAACCTCAATGGCAATTAATACTTGTTTTATTGTTTATTGTCGTTTATATATAAATTACATTGATAATACGTATACAGATAGATGTATTATTGGTTTTTATTACATATAATAATAGCAAGATGTTATTATGCTATAAACAACCGTAAAAAGGCAAAATAACTCGGGGTGAAAACACTAAGCGAATCAGATTGTTCAAGAGAATTCACAACACTAAGCGAATCAGATTGTTCAAGAGAATTCACATCTGGGGCGCGACACCAACCGATGGTGAAAACATCGGGGCGCGACACTAAGCGAATCAGATTGTTCAAGAGAATTCACAACACTAATTGTTTCGATATAGATTAATCAAAATTTCATAATTAAGTCAAAAATGTCGAACACATTCCACGTCCAACATATTGTATCAATATAGCATAAACATACAAATATTGTTCAAAATTGTCTAATTATCTAAGATGAGTGTCTAAGCATCATCCTAGCTTGTTTTCTTGATTCCCAGCTACTATCAACTTGCAACATGTATTAAAATACAATCAACAAAAATGTTGGCGAGTATACAAGTTTGAATACGTAACATAATAGTTTACGAATAAAACTCATATCCAACATGAATACATATCACAAGTTTCAACATGCTAGTTTACGTGGTTCATATGATAACCCAAGTTTCCAACGCGTTAACATACATTTCCTACTTCTACGCATCGAAGAGGAGGTAAAAGAATCAAAACTTAACAATACTCCCCAAGACTCAAGGAGAGGTGCGTTACCCCTATAGCGCTATAATTGTTAAGGCGAGCTACACATAAGAATCAAACGTTCACATAGCATAAAAGTCTCAAGTATCACAAGTATCATGTTTTCATGTTTAATACGGATAGAGTATGTTTCAAATAAGTTTCAAGTGTCAAGTGTCTTGATATAGAATACATGTTTCATCCCAAAAGTGTTTAAAACAAAAAGGGATCGAGTATACTCACAGTGGGTGCTTAGAACCAAACACTGCTAAATTGGATCGAAGGGAGTGCTGGATCAGCCTGCGTGCCGGAACAGAGCATAAGTCCTCTAAGGAATGAGTCGAAAGTCTGTTTGAGTCTGATTTCACCCATGTTTTGTATAAAAAAAATTGAAGAAATTTTGGAAATCAGTTGCAGAACATGAAGTTCATCAGATCTGAGTTGGAAACATGTGAAATTCCGTCAGATCTGGTGTAAAGAGTGTGAGATTCCTTTAGATTTCGTATAAAAGTTGTCAAAATCCACTAGATCTAGCACCAATCTTGGTTAAACGGTGCTCCACCACAGTTTGCATAAGCAACCGACTGGAAACCACCATCAAGAGGTCCAAATCAGTTGGTTTTTCGGGAAAAAGTTGAAGTGTTCGTGTGATTTTGATGAAGAATGTGGTGTAGAAGTGATTAAAGATGAAAGTTGTACAAGATTTGAGGTGAAATACTTACGAGTTTGCCTTGAATCGCGACTTAAGTGATTGGGAGTGACTTGAGTGCAGGTGGTCGGATGGGAGAGTGAAAGGTGAGAATGAAGGGTCAAAGGTCCTATTTATAGATGATAGTGACAGGCTCATCCGACCGGTGCGATCGAATGGGTTAAGTCGGGGGAGAGTGTCAGGTGATTGGATGGCCTTTCGGTCGAATGGCCATCCGGTCGGATGGTCATCTGATCGGATGGTCATCCGATCGGATGTCCATTCGGACTGTCGACTCTCGTTTGCTAGTTTCCAACTTTGGTTCGTTTTGCGAGTTAGGTTAAGCGCTGCGTTGCGTATTATTGTGAATAACCATTACATGGTATTATTATATAAATAACACCAAAAGTTTCCGTGTTTCCAGTTCGCGTCCAAGCGTCAAGTTTCTAGAATATACATACCGTTCACATATAAAGCATCACAAGAGTCAAGTATCGCAAGAGTCAAGATTCACAAGTGGGGCTGTAAACGAACCGAACGAACACAAACAAGGCTATGTTCGTGTTCGTTCGTTAAGAAAGTTTGGATGTTTGTGAACTGTTCACGAACACATGACGAACAGAAGTTTGTGTTCATGTTCGTTCGTTAAGGAATTTTGGTTGTTCGCGAACAGTTCGTGAACACTAACCACGAACGCAAGCGAACACGAACGAACATTAATTTTGAAAATTAAAAAGGCACCGTTAATCTTAAACATTGTACACAACGAAAGTAGTTAAATATAACCATTAAACGATTATCAAGAATTCAAGACACAAAAGTAGCACCATATGACAAAGCAAGTTTATCTTAAGACATAATCATCCAAAATACATATCCCAATAAATGGTTGATGTCGTTTAAAGATTGAAGGGATGGATGATATTGGGTTCAATCGATTGGAGATAGGCTGAATGAAGGAGCGTGATATCAAAGAGGGAGAGGGCCAGAGGGGTGTTGAACATTCAAAGGTCATACTTACTGGTTAGGGTTTCAACTTTCAATATCTTTATATTTAGATAAGGCTATATGGGTTATTAGTTTTTACTATTTTTTTAATATAATTAGTGTACTGAAGTGTAGGAATTAGGCGGGAAAGTAAAAAAATGTGGGAAAGGTAAACAAAAAGAGAGGGAAATAATACTTATGGGGGAAAGTAAAAAATTAATAAAACATTAAAAACTTTTAGAAAAATAAACATAAAAAAACGAACACCAACAGACATAAACGAACGAACATGAACGAATATATTAACGAACGTTCACGAACGCAGTCGAACGAACGAGACCTTTATTCGTGTTCGTTCGTTAAGCTTATCGAACGAACATAAACGAACTTCCCGTCGAACGGTTCAAGAACTGTTCACTGAATGTTCGGTTCGTTTACAGTCCTATTCACAAGAGTCAAGATTCACATCGTTCATATAAAGCATCACAAGAGTCAAGATTCACATAGGGTAAAAGTTCCACATAGTTTAACACAATTAAGATTCAAATAGTTGATTCCTCATTATGATCGATCGTCTTGAGATTACAAGCACCACAAGGTAGGAAGTATGACGAGACTTACCAAAAGATAAAAGTTTCGAAAGGCAAGGCGTAACAGTCTCCCCTCCTTTAGGAGATTTCATCCCCGAAATCTAAGAGGAAGACTGCTCGAAGAGCTGTGAATACTCGGTTTTCATTTCACTCTCGAGTTCCCAAGTGAATTCGGCGCCACGCTTTCCTTCCCATCGCACCTTAACTAAAGAAATTTTGTTGCGCCTCAGCCGCTTGGTACCTCGGTCCATGATTTCCACCGGTTTTTCCACAAAATGAAGAGTCTCGTTTATTTGCAAGTCTTCGATGGGAAGGTGAAGTTCCTCATCTGCTAAGCACTTCCTGAGGTTAGAAACATGGAATGTCGAGTGTACGTTGCTAAGCTCTTGAGGTAATCGAGTCGGTAAGCCACCTTGCCAATCCTTTCGAGTATCTTGAAAGGGCCCACGTAGCGAGGGGCAAGCTTTCCCTTTTTACCAAAACGTATTACTCCTTTCCAAGGAGATACTTTGAGTAGAACGTGATCTCCAAAATTAAATTCCAGAGGCTTACGCCTTTTGTCAGCATAGCTCTTTTGTCTGCTCCTAGCCTTGATCAAGTTGTCGCGGATTTTAAGGATCTAATCCGTCGTTTCTTGAATGATCACAGGGCCAGTAAGTTGCTTGTCACCAATCTCATGCCAACTGAGAGGAGATCAGCACTTATGACCGTATAAAGCTTCGAAAAGAGCCATCTGAATACTGGAATGATAATTGTTGTTGTACGAGAATTCGATCAATGGTAAATGTACATCCCAATTATCACCAAAGTCGATGAGAGCATATCCTCTAGGGTTTGAATATGAAACACCCTTCTAAAAGCTTTCGGAAAGGACATAAATTTCATACTAAAATTTACAAAAATTTCGGCATGACCCATTTGTAAATATAACGATTCCCAGTTTTAAAACAATTAAAACCGTAACGTAAGGAGTTTCGACAACACACTTTAATTAACAAAGTGTGTCTAATGCATAATTTCCAAACCTTCCAACATGTTTTCATACATAACCATTTTCAAAAACCAGAAACGGACAAGTTTAAAAGATTTAGATACAAATCAACTTCTAACCAAGTTTTAACAAAATACGAGGACAACTAAGACCACATATGTTGAAAATACATTCTTCCCAAAAACTAGAACCATACAAAAACTAGATATATTCAAAAGTGCTAGATGGGCATGAATCGAGTGTGCTCGCTCCAAGTTCGCCATCGCATCTAAGTTGCGGATTTACCTACATCAAGCATCAAAATTTTAAACTCGTTAGTTATGTTACTTCTAGACTAGTAAATAAAAAATTAATCCCTTTTTAATCATTCATCTCATACGTGCATCTTCTTACCATTAAACGGGTCAAAACATACTATCTCAAAATTGAGATATAACATGCCATTCTTATCCCGTTGAAACGGGCATTTTCATTCGAACATAACCTTCATTCGGTTCGTTTATAACGAACGAATACATTCCTTTCAAACATATACATACACTCAAACCCGTGAGTAATGGATCGAGTAGATTTCATTCATCCATAACTTATCCGTTAGTAACGGATAATATCATTCATAATATAACTTTCATTCGGTTCGTGCAATTCGTTCATAACGGATCAAACCATTTACTACTTAACTATCACAAACTATCATAACTATGGTTTTAGCACAAACAATAATTTACTAATAGAATTTAGCAAGCGTAAACGACATACCTCGATCTTGTGCGTCTTCCGTTTTCCTAGTATTTGTACCTTCTTCCTTCACGCCTACATCAACATATTCGTTCATTCTTTTAGTTCAACCAATTCCATTCTATCATTTTCTATATTACACATATATTCATCTCATAAGCATTTCATCGAACACTTGGTAGGCATCATATTTAAAGCATAAGGTACAAGTATATAAGGCATGCCTCTACTAGTTCATCTTCACATAACATTTTCAATCAATCAAGTTTACATAATTCTTTCATCCTACATCAACTTATTTATCATTCATGTATCACAAACAATCTTTTACATCTAGATTTCACATGTATGATTCTACTTGTTCATCATACTTATACTAACTTCTATCAAGTGGGTTTTTGCTACAATCTTATCAAATCACCATAATCAAACATCATTCCTACCCTATTTCGTAATCTTAACTTCCAATTACAAAAAAGTTTTACATAAACTCATGATTTGGGTGAACCCCGTTTCCTACAATTCATTAAAACACGAAATTGAACTTACCACTATGCTGAGTATGTTAAGATAATCGAAAAATTGAAGGCATGCAACTGATTAACTTCGAATATCCTTGTCAATTTGATGAATTTTTCAAGAACAAGGGTTTGCCCTTGTTTCCCCTGTTCTGGTCGAACCAAACACACACCAGAGTGTGTGATTTTTGGTTTTTAAACTTATTAATCCTTTTTATTTAGAATTTTTTCACATTCCCCCCTCCGAGTTTGTTATGTGTTTAATTTAGGCATTTCCCATAACTTAACTATCATTTTGTCATAATTCACTAACTAAGTTAAGTTTTTTATTTATTTTCACTTATTTTCATATTAAACGTTTTTGGGGTGTTACAGAATAATGCGTTCAGTCTGTCCATTCGTTTGAGGATGAAAGGTTGTACTAAGATTCAAGTGACAACCCATAGCAGACTGAAAAGTTTGCAAAAAACGCGAAGTAAAACGACCATCGCGGTCAAAGATAATGTCAATGGGTATACCGTGAAGACATATGATTTCATCAGTGTAAATTCGAGCAAGTTTCTCCACTTTGAAATCTTCACAAATAGGAAGAAAGTGGGTTGATTTGGTCAAACGGTCAATGATTACCCATATGCTATCATGACCGGTAGGTGTACGAGGGGGTTTAGTTATAAAGTCCATAGCAATGCTATCCCATTTCCAAACAGGGATTTCGGGTTGTTCAAGAAGACCTGAAGGGCATTGATGTTCGGCTTTGACTTTTGAGCAAGTGAGACATTTCGAGACGTATGCAGCGATGTCCTTCTTCATTCCAGGCCACCAATAAGTCATACGCAAGTCATGGTAAATCTTATCAGCACCAGGATGAATAGATTATCGGGATTTGTGAGCCTCATTCATAATGAGTTCACGGAGATTATCGCGATCTGGCACCCAGATGCGATTGAGATAGTATTGAAGTCCATCGGACTTTGTTTCAAGTTGGTCAGTAGATGCACCTCATATTTCAATGATTAGACTACATTCGTTGGCTGACAAGTATTGGGCTTTGCGGATACAAGCATGAAGGTCACTAGAGATCTGAGAACAGCGGATGCTACTAACATGAGTCTTACGACTAAGAGCATCGACCACGATATTTGCCTTGCCAGGATGGTAGCGAATCTCGCAGTCGTAGTCGTTAAGCAACTCTACCCATCGTCGCTGACGCATATTCAGTTCCTTCTGGTTAAAGATGTGCTGCAGGCTCTCATGGTCAGTGAAAAACACACACTTAGTACCATATAGGTAGTGTCGCCAGATCTTTAACGCAAAAACAATTGAGCCAAGCTCTAAATCATGGGTAGTATAGTTTTTCTCATGTATTTTGAGTTGTCGGGAGGCATAAGCGATGACCTTGTCCCGCTGCATGTGCACACAGACAAGGCCACGGTTCGAGGCATCGCAATATACCACAAATCATCATTCCCATCAGGGAGAGCAGGTACAGGAGCGTTACAGAGTAGGTTCTTAAGAGTTTGAAAGGGTTCCTCTTGCTCAGGGCCCCAAGCAAAAAGTTTCTCTTTCTGAGTCAATGAAGTGAGAGGAACGACGATCTTTGAAAAGTCTGAGATAAGTCGACGGTAATAACCTGCCAATCATAAAAAGGAACGAATCTCAGATGCAGAGTTAGGCGTACTCTAGTTCTTCACTACTTTGATTTTGGAAGGGTCAACATGAATTCCTTGTTTGCTAACAACGTGCCCGAGAAATTGTACCTCATTAATCCAAAATTCGCACTTAGAAAACTTTGCATATAAGCGTTCACCACGTAATAATTCCAACATGAGGCGTAAATGTCGTTCATGATCAGCTCGGGTTTTCGAATAAATAAGAATATCATCAATAAAGACTATCACAAAACGATCCAAATAAGGTTTACAAACACGATTCATAAGCTCCATGAACACGGCGGGTGCGTTGGTCAAACCAAAAGGCATAACCACGAACTCGTAGTGCCCATAACGAGTGCGAAATGTTGTTTTGGGGATACCTTCTTCGAGAACACGGAGCTGATGATAACCGGATCTGTCACACCCTGACTTTTGCGGAAGCGTGATTATGTGTGACTTGCTTAATATCATTGCATTCAATCATAACAACAACTATATGATAAAACCATGGATGGTCATCCATTAATTAAGTTTAAAAAAAACATCACAAACATCATTGTTTAAACATAGACTTCAAATTCAAATTTTACAAACCATACGAATTGTTTAGAGTTCCCTAAGGACTCATCAAAAGACTCTAAATAAAATCAGGCTTTGGAAGATGTGTCTCGTCCAGGAATAAGACACACTAACCAAACCCTAAGACAACGGATGACATCCTTTATTCTTAATGCAACTTGAAACATCCAACGCCCGCCAGATCCACTTTTAATTCCCTGAAATACATGTAGTTTTAAAAACATCAACAAAAGTTGAGCGAGTTCATGTGTTTGTTTGTGTGTAAGCATGAAACCTAGTAATCATTGTATATATGTATGTTTTGTAAATCTCAGTATGAAAGCAAAATAAGGAAACAGATTGATTAATGGTTTGCAAGGCCATTAACATGTGTGCAACGGTGTAGGAAGGCTCAAACCAAGCAGATTTTGTACCGGGCCTCCGGCTGTAAGACATAGTCACCTCATGGGCCAAACCCCGGTCCACATGGGTGTGGGCTCGCTACACCCAAATAGATCTATCACTCATGCCCCTCGGTCCTAACACAAGGATTAATGGTCTTAGGAGTGCGCCTACCCATTCACATGATCTACTGTACTTTCCATAGCTAACCATACCAATTGTAATTGTTTGTAATCATTTTGTAACATGTACTTCACCCCCGAAGATATAAAACAAAACAGTTTAAAAAAAAGGGGGCATGAACTCACAGTCTTGCGTCTTCAATCACCGTAACACAAGCTTCTTCGGATAAAACACGACTACCTACAACGCACTATAATCTATTAGACGAATGGGCCATGCCTTGATTTAGTATTAGTTAGTGTTTTTGAGTTACGTTCTTCGTGTCTTCGATATTATTCCAAGTTATATAATTATTTGTTAAAATAATAAATATTTTAACTTAAATTATATTTATTAAATTTTGGAATAATTATTAAAACAATATATATATTAACTTGACACCTTTCACGTAATTATACTTGTATATCCATCCCAAGGATGGGTGTATTCGTACTCTTGTATATGTATATTTTTGCCATGTATTGGGGTCGTATTTCGGTGTATAACTATACGTATGAGAATACGTATCTTTATTGTATTCATTAAGTATTCTTACACTTAATTTCGTACTAATTTTTCTGGAATATTATCTTTCACCAATATATATTTCCAAAATATATATTTCAATAAATATTACTTAGAAAAATTATTTATAATTTTTCCTTGGGCAAAAATATTTGTATTTTTCTCAAAAGTTCCAAAAATAATATATTTTCAAGTCTAACTTAGAAAATATATATAAACTTATTTTTCTCCAAAATGATATATTCCGTTTTTGTTTGAGAAAATATATATTTCTTTCAAAATAATATATTTTCTTCTTGTCAAAAATATGATATAACTTTGTGAGAATTGTAAAAATCATATTTGTATTTACTTGGTGTCCAAAATATTATTTACCAAAATATACTTGTGAATCAATTTTCCGGAATATTTTATAAGTCTTATTCCATAGTTCGGTTTCACCAATATTTTGTGTAAATGTGTATGTTCATATTCTTGGAATTTTGGTAATATTTTGGATTGTAATTTTTGGTATTTTTAGTGAGTTATATTATTTCAAGTCCTAAAATAATATAACTAATACACATAATATACAAATAATCACACACATGGTGACTTCTAAATATATATTTCCTAAATACATATTTAGTCACTTTTACTTATGAAAACCAACCTCCAATATTCATATTCTTGTAACAAAAATTTATGGCAAACTTTATGTGGAAAATTCATGGTTTAAAATACACTTGTAAATATTTGTTTAGAAATATTTTTCTAAGTGTTTAATTTTTAGAAAAATTTTGCCATAGTTTCCTCTAAAAATGGAGGTTTCCATGCTTTCAAGCATATCATTTTCTTTTGTAAAAATCAACACAATCAACCAATAATCAACAATAACCAATCTACACTTACCAATCTTGCCACAAACAAGCAGAATCTAATACTCCATGAACTTGAATATTTGTAAAAATTTGTAGTAACTTATTAGTGTTCTTAGTAAGCCTTGTTATCTTCTAAAGTGTGATTGATTCTTTAAAAACTTCATTTTTAAAAAAGATTGATCTTTACAACTTATGATCATGTTTTCTAAAAATGTTTCTTTATGAATTCTTCTTGTTACACACATACTTCTACACTTGTTAATCCTTTAAAAACAGGGTTTATTTATGTAAGAACCAAAATTTAGTAAAACTTAAATTTTTAACTTGGTTTCTTTAGAAATCATCCATAAAATTTTAGATCTACAAGTATCACAACTTACTTTGATCATTATTTTTCAAGAAATCAATGTATTCTTTCAAGTTCATGCTTCTTATGAGGATGATCCATTAACTTTCATCAAGTTCATCCTCTCATCTTGCTAGAAATGTTTTTAATAATGATCTAGCAAGATCATATGATGATCAACATCATTTTCACAAGTAATCAACAATCATCAAGCATAACAACTCATATTCATCAAGATTTCTTCATATTTTAAGCTTATGTTCAAATATACTTCTTGTGATTCTTAGTGTTCTTCATGATCAACATTAAAATTCTTCTTTTAACCACTTAAAATGGAAGTAAAATAGCAAGATCAAGGTTCTTACCACTAGCACAAGGCTAGGGATGATCAAGTGAAGAAAATAAGTGGATAAAAGCAAATGAATGAGGTTCTTGAACTTCCGTAAGCTCCTAGCTCCTTTATGTGACCTCTAACACACTTGTATATGCTTGGATTGTATGAGAATGGATGAATGATGGTGGTGGTATGTGGGGTTGAGGTCGGCCGGGAGCACAAGGGGAAGAAGAAGAAAGATGTGTGTGTTTTGGGACATAAACATATCTATTATAATATTGAAACAAATCAACAAAGTGGGGCCCTTGTTGGGGCCGTAGATATGGGGAAGGGGTCTAGACATAGGTTTAAACTAAGTTGGTTACATTATGTTTAAAAATCAAGTATTAGTTAGAAGATGTAGTTACAAGATATTTTAGGAGGTGTTATGATGTTCGGGGACCATCACAAGCTTGGAAATGTTAAAACAGTGCTTCTAGTGTAAATTTGGTGTTTCGGGTAGTGTCTGGTTGTTCGGTTGGTTACCGGTTCGTTAAGGTGCTAAACTATGCAGTTTAGTGTGCTTTATGTACCCTTTTATGACAGTTTTAATTCCCGACACTTAGGAAAGCATTCAGGGCCAATTAACCATATTTCTGCATAATATTAGATTGTTTAAATGCTGATTATTGCTGAATTTTGTTGAATTCAGCACTTTATGTGAGTTTTAGTCACTTTCCGACACTTAAACTATCTCTAAATAGGCAGTTTTGTGATCCTTACTTTCCTACATACTATACTAGTGTAGTACTGAGTTTCTGGCTCATTCTGTGTCTCAACACACTGTCTGTCTATGTTCTGAGTTCTATCAGCATTTTCCTGATTTTTCTGATAACTGTGCTAACTATGTTCCGTGCATCATTTGAGTCAAATAAGCTTTCATGCAATAGTGGTATAACATTAAGAAATATATGATGCACATGTATGTATATGGAAATAAACAGTGAGCAGTTAATTGTGATTCGGCACGGTCATTAAGCACTAATCATGGTTTAATAGTTGTACGGATACCTGAAATTTTGACAGTTGTCACATTCTCCCCTTGTTAAGAAAATTTCATCCCGAAATTTTAAGCTCTACTACTAGCTATAGGGGTGTTAGGTAATAAATGCGGGTATTTAGCTTTCATGCGGTCCTCACGCTCCCAAGTAAATTCTGGGTCGTGACGTGCGTTCCATCGAAACTTGACAAGTTTAATGCTACTTCTCCAAGTTTTGTTAACTTTCCAATCAGTAACCTCAACGGGTTCTTTGGTGAAGTGAAGTGTGTCGTCAATGTGAACTTCGTCAGCAGGAATAATCACGGTTTCTTGTGTTGGACTCTTTTTCAGGTTAGATACATGGAATGTATCATCAACACCATTAAGTTCCGCTGGTAGTTCCAACTTCTAAGCTACAGGACCAATCCTTTCCAGAATTTTGAACGGTCCGATAAATCGTGGGTTTAACTTACCACGCTTCCCAAAGCGTGCCACACCTTTCCAAGGTGAGACTTTCAACATAACCATATCTCCCACTTCAAATTCCAAAGGTTTCCTTCTTTGGTCCGCGTAGCTCTTTTGTCGATCGCGAGCCGCCTTGATGCGTTCTCGGATCTGCATGATTTGAGTGTCTTGGACCAACTCGGGACCAACCAACTGTCTATCACCTGCATCTGCCCAGCATAGCGGTGATCGACACTTTCGTCCGTAGAGAGCTTCGAACAGTGCAGCTTTAATGCTTGTATGGTAGCTGTTGTTATAGGAGAACTCAACCAAAGGTAGGTGAGTGTCCCAACTGCCACCCAAGTCCATTAAGCAAGCTCGTAACATATCTTCAAGTGTCTGAATCGATCTCTCACTTTGACCGTCCGTCTGTGGATGAAATGCAGTGCTCAGATTCAACTGTGAACCGACCGCTTCTTGGAAAGATTGCCAAGTCCTTGACACAAATCTCCCGTCTCTGTCAGATATAATCAAGATAGGTACTCCATGTCGTGCGACTATCTCCCTTAGGTATAGCTCAGCTAGCTTACCGGTGTTATCTTTCTCTCTGATTGGCAAAAAGTGCGCAGATTTTGTCAGACGGTCCACGATTACCCAAATAATATCTTGACCTCTGGGAGTCTTTGGTAACTTCGTTATGAAATCCATTGAGATCTGCTCCCACTTCCACATGGGTATCTCAGGTTGCTGCAGAAAACCTGAAGGCTTCTGATACCCGGCCTTCACCTTGGCGTAAGTTAAACATTTTCCAACATAGGAAGCAACATCGCCTTTCAGTCTTGGCCACCAATAAAAATCCTTCAAATATTGGTACATCTTGTCTGATCCTGGGTGGATCGAGTACCTCGATTTATGAGCTTCATCGAAAATAACATCTCTAAGACCACCAAAGAGGGGAACCCAAATTCGTCCCATAAAATACAAAGTTCCTTCCTCATTGGGCACTAACTTCTTCTCCATCCCATGGAGATATTCATCCTTAAGGTTCTCTTTCTTAAGAGCTTCTCTTTTCACAGCACGAATGCGC
The DNA here is from genome assembly GCA_030545235.1 of Helianthus tuberosus. Lineage (NCBI taxonomy): Eukaryota > Viridiplantae > Streptophyta > Magnoliopsida > Asterales > Asteraceae > Helianthus > Helianthus tuberosus. The sequence continues at coordinate 121,280,913 of CM060377.1, read as the reverse complement.
AACGAGAGGTCTGTCTGAATGATCATTTCTAAATCCCTAACCCTTATGGGCTTAATCATCTCCTTTCGACTTAAGGCGTCTGCCACCACATTCGCCTTTCCTGGGTGATATTTGATTTCGCAATCATAGTCGTTTAACAACTCAACCCATCGTTGCTATCTCAAGTTAAGCTCTTTCTGATCGAATATGTGCTGAAAGCTCTTGTGATCGGTAAAGATCGTGCATCGGGTACCATAAAGGTAATGCTGCCAAATCTTCAAAGAAAACACCACTACGCCTAATTCCAAATCATGTGTGCTGTAATTTTTCTCATGAACTTTTAATTGGTGCGAAGCATAAGTGATAACCTTCTGTCGCTGCATCAGCACCCAGCCCAATCCCTGATGCGAGGTGACACAGTATACCACGAAGTCATCTGTGCCTTCGGGTAGGGATAAAATAGGTGCATCGCAAAGCTTATTCTTGAGCAACTGAAAAGCTTCTTCTTGTTTATCTCCCCACTCATACTTCTTGTCCTTTTGAGTAAGAGAGGTCAGCGGTTGAGCGATTTTAGAAAAATCCTCAATGAATCGGCGATAGTACCCTGCTAAACCCAAAAACTGACGGATCTCGGTTGGCGTCTTCGGAGTTTCCCAATTCTTAATCGCCTCGATCTTGGTGGGATCCACATGGATTCCATCTTCATTCACTACATGACCAAGGAACTGTACCTCACGCAACCAAAATTCGCACTTTGAAAACTTAGCATACAGTTTCTCCTTCTTGAGTAGCTCTAAAATGGCTCTAAGGTGTTGCTCATGCTCTTCCTTTGTCTGTGAATAGATCAAAATATCATCGATAAATACAATCACGAATTTATCGAGATATGGCTTGCAAACTCGGTTCATCAGATCCATAAATACTGCCGGCGCGTTTATCAAACCAAACGGCATTACTAGAAACTCGTAATGTCCATAACGAGTTCTAAAGGCAGTCTTCGGTATACTCTCTTCTTGAATCCTCAGCTAGTGATAGCCTGATCGAAGATCGATCTTGGAGTAATAACTCGAACCTTGAAGTTGATCGAAGAGATCATCAATTCTCGGCAAAGGATACCGATTCTTGATGGTCAACTTGTTTAGCTCTCGGTAGTCAATGCACATACAGAAACTACCATCCTTCTTCTTGACAAACAGAACTGGAGCTCCCCAAGGCGAGAAGCTTGGTCGAATGAATCCTTTATCTAAAAGCTCCTGAAGTTGCATCGACAACTTTTGCATCTCGGAAGGCACAAGTCGATAAGGTGCCTTAGCTACGGGCACGGCACCTGGAACTAAATCAATATGGAATTCGACTTGTCGTTGAGGCGGCAACCCCAGCAAGTCTTTGGGGAAGACTTTAGGATATTCCCTTACCACAGGGATATCTTCCAACTTCGGCTCTTCGGCTTCTTTATCAACAATGTGAGCCAAAAAGGCAACACATCCTTTCTGTAAAAACTTTCGGGCCTTCAAACAACCGATAATCCTTCCGTGCACTACAATCGTCTCTCCATTCATCATCGGGATTCGGATGATCTTCTCATGACATACGATCTCAGCTCGGTTACTTGATAACCAATCCATTCCAACTACCACGTCAAAACTTCCCAACTCGACTGGCAGAAGATCAAGCGTAAACTCATGCTCTCCCAGCTCTATTACACAGCCTCTAATCACTTCGATTGCCTCTACTAGCTTCCCATTAGCTAGTTCTATCGAGTACGGGATATCTAACTTACAGGCAACTAACCCAAGTATATTCTTAAATTCTAGGGATACGAAGCTATAGTCGGCACCCGTATCAAATAATACAGATGCAAAGTGTTGCATGATAGGGAACGTACCCGTAACTACATTCGGATCCTGGCGAGCTTCCCTAGCTCCAATGTTGAAAACTCTTCCTTGGGCTTGATTGTTCTTTGGGCAATCTCTCTTGAAATGCCCAACATCACCACAACTAAAGCATCCTTGTCTATTTCCCGTACCACCCTGATTGTTGTTTTGGTTGTGTCTTTCTTGATGTTGTTTCCCCCGCGGTTTCCGTTACCACCTTGATTTCCATTACCACCATGATTTCCATTACCTCCCTGGTTATTTCTATTCCCATTACCGTTTCCACCACGGTTACCATAGCCATTGCCATTACCTCTCTGGATACCATTCCCACGACCGGCTCCATAACAGCATGTCTCCTTGGCATGGCCAACTTTTCCGCACGTTTCACACTTTCCAACTCTGCATCGTCTAGTGTGATGAAACTGACACACATCACATTTGGGCAAGGTGCCCATATATCCTTTTCCTCTAATCTCAGCACCAGTAGCAGCACCAGTCTTAACCTTGGCTGGTGGATTCGCATCTCTCTTCTTGTTACCACTATTGTTTCCTTGGGTACCCTTCTTGAAGTTCGAGAACTTCCTTTTGTTCTCTCCTGATGACTCAACATGAGTCTCCTTCTTCTTTCCCTCAGAGATCTAAAACTTGTTCAATCTAATTGCTTCCTCTGTTAGTGCCACGCTCAAATCAATGGCTTCGGTGATCGTTGGGGGCTTGGAAGTAGTCACCATGCTCATAATTTGGGGTGCCAGTCCCCAAATGAAACGTTCAGCTCGCTTGAATTCCGGCTCCACCATGTAGGGGACAACACGAGACAGGTCATGAAATCTCTGTACGTACTCAACAATCTTAGGTCCATCCATTTTCAGATTCCAGAACTCGGTTTCCAACTTCTGAATCTCGGCTCTCGAGCAGTACTTCTTGCGCATCAGTTCTTTCATCTCATCCCAGGTCAAACCATACGCTGCTTCCTCACCTAGAGTCTGAACCTGGAGGTTCCACCATGATAGAGCTCCATCTATAAATAGACCAGATATGTAACTGACCTGGTGCTTTGGCGCACGCTTGCTCATTTGCAGCACAGAGTCTGTTTTCTCAACCCATCTAATGAAAGCTACAGCACCTCCAGTGCCGTCAAAGTTCAGAGGTTTACAGTCAAGGAACTTCTTGTAAATATAGTCTGTACAAGCAACATCATTCACAGAAAGCATTAGCAAAACGCACATGGAAATGTCCAAACGTATTGTAATGTGTCTTAGGTGACTTAAACATTACCGTGAGGTGGGTTATTTCTTGAGGTACCTCCGTTGTGCTCAGAGGGCAAGGCCTCATGTTCTGCGATTGCCTGTGAAATCCGTTCATGCAGTTCTACCTCTGTTGTGGGCAATTGATTGTTCCTTCGAGGAGGCATCTTCTATAAAGAAGATTGTATAGGTCAGGCCTTATTTGTGTAATAATTAGTACGTATATGACATTGTTTACCATAACAAGTAAGCATGTAATCATCACAATCATAGCACAAGCAAGTAAATTAACACGTATTTAATGAGAACATTACGATTGCGCTTTCATTAATCATCGACCACCGATATTGTTACATGTTTTACAAAAGTATCGTATCAAAAGGGGTCACAGGTTCACACTGCCCTTGTCCAAAAGTCTATCAGTCTATAACAGTCATACAATCAAAAAGGTGATCTCCAAAAGGCTTCACTAGCTCAGCTCAATAGCGGTGCTCTCATCAAAAGTAACTACCAACATAAAACCAAAAACCGGCTATGCTGATGGTGGTGGAGGAGGAGGTGGTGGAGGAACAAAAAGCAGGCTGCGCACATGCGCAAGCTCCTCCTCAAGATCATAAATATGACGCAACGGATAACTAAGCTGCTACTCAATGGTAAGAAATCGAGTATCGAACTCAGGAAATGGAGTAAGCGGTGCAGGAGGATGTGAAAATGGGGATGGTGATGAACGAGGAACAAATGCAGGCTGACACGGACACGGCAAAGGACGCGGTGTCATCTCAAGCTCTAAAATCCTACGACTCATGATCTCATACTGGAGCTGCAATGATAGAAGTAACTCATCCCGTGTATAACCAGTAAAATGTGAGGGATGGTAGGGATCAGAAATCGGCATGGTGTAAAGTGGGAACCATCTAAGTGGCTCGTCAAGTGGTGAAGAAGTAAAATGAGCAGAAGGTGCAGACTGAGGCATGTGAGGGAAAGCTCCTGAAACATGAGGGTCGTGGCTAGGCTGCTGGCTAGAAGTGCCTTCCCCTGGACGGGGTGAGGGTATATCCTGCAAGAAAAAAAATGGGCAGGTCGACACGGTGTACATCAGACTCCTGAAGTGACCTCCCCAGTAGAGTCTCTGGGTGAAAAGGAGCAACAGTAATAGGTGCGGGTGCAAGTGGAGGAGTGACTGGCTCAATAACAGGAGGGTCAACGGGTGCAGGAACTGGATCAGGTATGAGAGGTGCAATGTCAGGTATGCCAAATGGAACAGGGTCATGATCAGGCAAAGGCTCAGGAGCAGGTATTGTCTTAGGATCAGCAGGTGCAGCATCGGGCTGATCAACAGGAATAAAATCAGGCTCAAGTCCAGGCTCAAAGTCATGTGGAGGAGATGGTGCAGCTGACATGGCTGTATCGTCCTCAGAAACAGTGGCTTAACGTCGCAAAGCAACTGCCTGCAATGCTGAAGATGTCACAGACTCAAAGGAATCTGAGACAGAGTGTAAGCTAGAATAAGAAGAAATCTCAATAACGGAAATCCCCAAAAGTGGAATATCAACAACGTCCTCATCGAGCTCTCCATCGCCATGGGCGTCATCGGGAGGACCATCAACAAACATATCAAAATCATCGTCAAATGTAAGACCCTTAGTCCAATTATAAGATTATTAATATAAATTTTGACTATAATAGTGTATTTACGGTTAACCATACACTAAAAATACAGGTTCGTCAAAACATTTTAAGAAATAAAACATTTCCACATTTTATAAAACATTCACCGTTTAAAACGTGACGACAGATCATTTCGAGGAAGCTTTGTTCTTTATGTGTTCAGTTATTCGTTGAGCTTGATCGTCCTCCGGTAACTCAATTTGTACCTACATTTCATAAAACATGAAATGAGTTAGTCATATAGCACTTAAAACGTGTCTAAACGAGTTCGCAGCTGCATTTTAACAACCATCACACTTTTGCAGTCATTTAGGTTGGTCGCGGGGCGCGACCGAGATGGGTTTTAGCCTTCGCGGGCCGCGAGGCTCTAGTTTAACCCCTTTCTAAAGAATGTTCACCCATCAGTAGGAATGTTCATTAAATAGTAGTAGTTTCACTGAATAGTAGGATTTTTCACTGTACAGTAGGAGTGTTCACCGAACAGTAGGGGTTTTCACTGAATAGTAGGAGTTTTCACTGTACAGTAGGAGTGTTCACTAAACAGTAGGGGTTTTCCAAATTATTCGACCTGTTTATGCATTTATCAAACAAACAAGTTTGTTTAACCTCTATTTCTCATGAACCTATTAAATTCAATAATGTTTATCATATTAGGTTCCAATCACGGGTTCATATACCTTCTTAAACCCGTTTTTACTTAAATGCTTATTTTGACCCGTTAAGGGTATGTAAGCATTTTTCCACATAATTCATGCTCATTCGCTTTTAGCATCTTATTTCCACGTTATATATTAGTTGATCTTCCAGCACAACTATATGTGTGGTGGATTTAGTGTGTAAATCTATATATTCCGAGTTTTACCCATCGGATTATCATTTTACGGCAAAGACTCCTATAGAGTCATTTGACCACTATTTTACATCTTTCGCTTGTTATACTTATTCAAAGTATTTATTTCATCGTATAACTCTTTTCTGAACCACCTTTAAGGGTCGTTCCCTCGATTTAGCTTACAAGGGCATTTTGGTCCATTTTCACCTTTCATTAAAATGAAGGACTTCTAAACGCATTCTCGACCCAAAATCCCTCTTTTAAACTATGATTTTGATTTGAAAAGTCATTATGTTGTCAAAACAAAATGACCATCATATGAATCATTCGGTTTACTTATTAAAGTAACCAAATGTCTATTTGACTTCATTTAACTCTCAATGAACCTCTAGTTTCAAATTGAGTAGTTAACCTATTATACATACCTGGCTCGGATCAACATATTGACCCGTTTCAAAACCTTGCATTAATAGCCGCTAAGTAATAGCGATGTAAATATCCATTTGATATTTATTTCTATAACCATACAACTCGACAAACCATTAGTCGATATTGTCAAAAGGTAATATCTTCACCTTTTGACCCGTTTAGTCTAAGTGACTGAATTTATTGGCGAGATTATGTTTATTACTATCTCGTCTACATGAATCACTCCGGTTTACACCGTACGGTCATTTTCCTTATAAATCATTTATTGACTCTTTTGACTCATTAAAACTTACGCTATAAAATGTCTTTCAAAACTAACGGTTCTAGTCAATAATTGACCGAATTACCATTTTACCCTTATTATTTGCATTGGTTTACCTTATAAGGTAATCATTCAAAACTCGTTATCTTTTAGTCATTTCATGACTAAATAACCGTATTAGCTCTTTTTAACCATTAAACATGGTTTATTATTATTGTCTTTTGTTCCGAACCGCACATGTCGTGTCGGAACATCATAATTCAAACAGACTTTATATTATTCGTAACCTATAAAACCAATAGGTATTTAATACAAAGAGTGTAAGCTCTACTTACCTAGCGTCCAGATTATGCGTTTCCTTCATTCTTGATTTGTTTGACCCGCTTCCTTCCCAAGCTTTCACATATATCAACTATTAAGCATGTAATCAATGACAATGCAATCATGTAACCATGTATTCTTCCTAGTCTCCCAGACAAAACCAACCAGTCCCTCAGACTGAACTACCTAGTCTCCAAGACTAAACCACCCAGTCTCTCAGACTGAACCACCCAGTCTCTTAGACTGAACCACCCAGTCTCTCAGACTGAACCACAACATAAACCTTGGAATGTGTTTCGTGTCTTTTTTTGTTTGTAAAAATGTTTGTTTTTCTTGGATCTGGGCATTTCGTGTATGCAATGAAAACATGTTGTAAAAATATTTTCGTTAGAGCCCTACTGATTGTAGTCTAGACTCGAGAAGGAATCCTAGTTCGCTACAATCGAAGCTCTGATACCAAACAGTCACACCCTGACTTTTGCGGAAGCGTGATTATGTGTGACTTGCTTAATATCATTGCATTCAATCATAACAACAACTATATGATAAAACCATGGATGATCATTCATTAATTAAGTTTAAAAAAAAAACATCACAAACATCATTGTTTAAACATAGACTTCAAATTCAAATGTTACAAACCATACGAATTGTTTAGAGTTCCCTAAGGACTCATCAAAAGACTCTAAATAAAATCAGGCTTTGGAAGATGTGTCTCGTCCAGGAATAAGACACACTAACCAAACCCTAAGACAACGGATGACATCCTTTATTCTTAATGCAACTTGAAACATACAATGCCCGCCAGTTCCACTTTTAATTCCCTGAAATACATGTAGTTTTAAAAACATCAACAAAATTTGAGTGAGTTCATGTGTTTGTTTGTGTGTAAGCATGAAACCTTGTAATCATTGTATGTATGTATGTTTTGTAAATCTTGGTATGAAAGCAAAGCAAGGAAACAGCTCGATTAATGGTTTGCAAGGCCATTAACATGCGTGCAACGGCGTAGGAAGGCTCAAACCTAGCAGATTTTGTACCGGGCCTCCGGCTGTAAGACATAGTCACCTCATGGGCCAAACCCCGATCCACATGGGTGTGGGCTCGCTACACCCAAATAGATCTATCACTCATGCCCCTCGGTCCTAACACGAGGATTAATGGTCTTAGGAGTGCGCCTACCCATTCACATGATCTACTGTACTTTCCATGGCTAACCATACCAATTGTAATTGTTTGTAATCATTTTGTACATGTACTTCACCCCCGAAGTTATAAAACAAAACAGTTTAAAGAAAAGGGGGGCATGAACTCACAGTCTCGTGTCTTCAATCACCGTAACTCAAGCTTCTTCGGATAAAACACGACTACCTACAACGCACTATGATCTATTAGATGAATGGGGCGCGCCTTGATTTAGTATTAGTTAGTGTTTTTGAGTTACGTTCTTCATGTCTTCGATATTATTCCAAGTTATATAATTATTTGTTAAAATAATAAATATTTCTACTTAAATTATAGAGTTAAATGCCCGGATAGTCCCTGTGGTTTACCAAAATTTCACCTATAGTCCCCAACTTTCTAAAATTACAATCTTGCTCCCTGTGCTATGATAAGTTGTTACTCGGATAGTCCCTAAAGCGGATGAAGGTTAATTTTTCTGGTTAACTCTATATGAAATGACTACATTACCCTTAATGATAAAATATAAAGAAATAATACGATTAACAAAACACATGAGCCCTATCTTTTTTTCTTAATAAATTAAATGTTTATGAAATTAAGAAAAACCCCATCCCTCTCCCCAGATCTAAATTCTGGTATCCCGCTTCAAAATTGTTTATCACCACCACCGATCGCCGACGAATTTGTTATCACCGCCACACCATTGCCGTTAATCCCCTACAAAAAATCTCCCTCTTCATCTTCTTTGTTAAGCCCTTCCATTTATACTCTCTCATCTCCTTCTTCATCTTCTTTGCTACTCGCCTGCCACAACCGGAAACCTGCAACTTGGCTTATTTATGGGTTAAAGTATTAAGTATCAACTTCAGAATTATCATTATTACCTCCATTTAATTTCAAATATTTTGCTGGTATTTCTTGGGGGCTGGGTAGAGTATTTGAATCTAATTCTAATGGACTCGATACAAAATTAGAATCCATCTCCGACCACACCTACGTTCCCACAACAGTTTCTAATTGAAATTCAATAAATTAGCTCTTGCAAATTCATGTGGTGCAATAGTTGTAAGCAACTCATGGATTTTAAACTCCATTGTTGCTTCTAAATCTTTGAACTTTATGTTGTCTTTTATATTGAAATTATGTGTAGGGTATGACATTGATGAAGTTACCGGGGTGGGTGAAGGTGGAGGGTGGCAAGGGTTGTCGGAGGTGAGGGGAGGTAGGGATGGTAAGAGGTGTGGCAGAAGTAACCGGTGGTGGTGATGTTGTGTAAGTGAGCGGTGGTGCTGGTGGGGTGGTCGTTGCCGGAGATGATAATTATTAAGACAATATATATATATATATATATATTAACTTGACACCTTTCACATAATTATACTTGTATATCCTTCCCAATGATGGGGGTATTCGTATTCTTGTATATGTATATTTTTGCCACGTATTGGGGTCGTATTCCGGTGTATAACTATACGTATGAGAATACGTATCTTTATTGTATTCTTTAAGTATTCTTACACTTAATTTCGTACTAATTTTTCTGAATATTATCTTTAATAAAATTCACCCATATATATTTCCAAAATATATATTTCAATAAATATTACTTAGAAAAATTATTTATAATTTTTCCTCGGGCAAAAATATTTGTATTTTTCTCATAAGTTCCAAAAATAATATATTTTGAAGTCTAACTTAGAAAATATATATAAACTTATTTTTCTCCAAAATGATATATTCCGTTTTTGTTTGAGAAAATATATATTTCTTTCAAAATAATATATCTTCTAATAGTTCCAAGAAAATACATATTTTTATTCACCCAAAATAATATATTTTCTTCTTTTAAAAAATATGATATCTTTGTAACAATTGTAAAAATCATATTTGTATTCACTTGGTGTCCAAAATATTATTTACCAAAATATACTTGTGAATCAATATTCCGGAATATTTTATAAGACTTATTCCATAGTTCGGTTTCACCAATATTTTGTGAAAATGTGTATATTCGTATTCTTGGAATTTTTGTAATATTTTGGATTGTAATTTTTGGTATTTTTAGTGAGTTATATTATTTCAAGTCCTAAAATAATATAACTAATACACATAATATACAAATAATCACACACATGGTGACTTCTAAATATATATTTCCTAAATACATATTTAGTCACTTTTACTTATAAAAACCAACCTCCAATATTCATATTCTTGTAACAGAAATTTATGGCAAACTTTATATGGAAAATTCATGGTTTAAAATACACTTGTAAATATTTGTTTAGAAATATTTTTCTTAGTGTTTAATTTTTAGAAAATTTTTGCCATGGTTTCCCCTAAAAATGGAGGTTTCCATGCTTTCAAGCATATCATTTTCTTTTATAAAAATCAACACAATCAACCAATAATCAACAATAAACAATCTACACTTACCAATCTTGCCACAAACAAGCAGAATCTAATACCCCATGATATTTGTAAAAATTTGTAGTAACTTACTAGTGTTCTTAGTAAGCCTTGTTATCTTCTAAAGTGTGATTGATTCTTTAAAAACTTCATTTTTAAAGAAGATTGATCTTTACAACTTATGATCATGTTTTCTAAAAATGTTTCTTTATGAATTCTTCTTCTTACACACATACTTCTACACTTGTTAATCCTTTAAAATATATTTTTATGTAAGAAACAAAATTTAGTAAAACTTATATTTTTAACATGGTTTCTGTAGAAATCATCCATAAAATTTCTAGATCTACAAGTATCACAACTTACTTTGATCTTTATTTTTCAAGAAATCAATGTATTCTTTCAAGTTCATGCTTCTTATGAGGATGATCCATTAACTTTCATCAAGTTCATCCTCTCATCTTGCTAGATTATGTTTTTAATCATGATCTAGCAAGATCATATGATGATCAACATCATTTTCACAAGTAATCAACAATCATCAAGGATAACAACTCATATTCATCAAGATTTCTTCATATTTTAAGCTTATATTCAAATTTACTTCTTGTGATTCTTAGTGTTCTTCATGATCAACATTAAAATTCTTCTTTTAACCACTTAAAATGGAAGTAAAATAGCAAGGTGAAGGTTCTTACCACTAGCACAAGGCTAGGGATGATCAAGTGAAGAAAACAAGTGGATAAAAGCAAATGAATGAGGTTCTTGAACTTCCGTAAGCTCCTAGCTCCTTTATGTGACCTCTAACACACTTGTATATGCTTGGATTGTATGAGAATGGATGAATGATGGTGGTTGTATGTGGGGTTGAGGTCGGCCGAGAGCACAAGGGGAAGAAGAAGAAAGATGTGTGTGTTTTGAGTGTGTGTAAGAATGAGGTTAGAACTTGTATGCTTACTTATAATCCATGCTTAGTGTTTAACTCTTCGTTTCCATGTTTAGGAAAGCATAAACATATCTATTATAATATTGAAACAAATCAACAAAGTAGGGCCCTTCTTGGGGCCGTAGATATGGGGGGGGGGGGGGTCTAGACATAGGTTTAAACTAAGTTGGTTACATTATGTTTAAAAATCAAGTATTGGTTAAAAGATTTAGTTACTAGATATTTTAGGAGGTGTTATGATGTTCAGGGACCATCACTAGCTTGGAAATGTTAAAACAGTGCTTCTAGTGTAAATTTGGTGCTTCGGGTAGTGTCTGGTTGTTCGGTTGGTTACCGGTTCGTTAAGGTGCTAAACTATGCAGTTTAGTGTGCTTTATGTACCCTTTTATGACATTTTTTATTCCCGACACTTAGGAAAGCATTCAGGACCATTTAACCATATTTCTGCATAATATTAGATTGTTTAAATCCAGATTATTGCTGAATTTTGCTTAATTCAGCACTTTATGTGAGTTTTAGGCACTTTCCGGCACTTAAACTATCTCTAAATAGGCAGTTTTGTGATCCTTACTTTCCTACATACTATACTAGTGTAGTACTGAGTTTCTGGCTCATTCTGTGTCTCAACACACTGTCTGTATATGTTCTGAGTTCTGTCAGCATTTTCCTGATTTTTCTGATAACTGTGCTAACTATGTTACGTGCATCATTTGAGTCAAATAAGCTTTCATGCAATAGTGGTATGACATTAACCAATATATGATGCACATGTATGTATATGGAAATAATCAGTGAGCAGTTAGTTGTGATTCAGCACAGTCATTAAACACTAATCATGGTTTAATAGTTGTACGGATACCTGAAATTTTGACAGTTGTCACATTCTCCCCATATTAAGAAAATTTCGTCACGAAATTTTAAGCTCTACTACTAGCTGCAGGGGTGTTAGGGAATAAATGCGGGTATTTAGCTTTCATGCTGTCCTCACGCTCCCATGTAAATTCTGTGTCGTAACGCGCATTCCATCGAACCTTGACGAGTTTAACGCTACTTCTCCGAGTTTTGTTAACTTTCCAATCAGTAACCTCAACGGGTTATTCGGTGAAGTGAAGTGTGTCATCAATGTGAACTTCGTCAGCAGGTATAATCACTGTTTCTTGTGTTGGACTCTTCTTCAGGTTAGATACATGGAATGTATCATGAACACCATTAAGTTCCGCTGGTAGTTCCAAATTGTAAGCTACAGGACCAATCCTTTCCAGAATTTTGAACGGTCTGATAAATCGTGGGTTTAACTTACCACGCTTCACAAAGCATGCCACACCTTTCCAAGGTGAGACTTTCAACAGAACCATATCTCCCACATCAAATTCCAAAGGTTTCCTTCTTTGGTCCGCGTAGCTCTTTTGTCGATCGCGAGCCGCCTTGATGCATTCTAGGATCTGCATGATTTGAGTCTCTTGGACTAACTCGGGACCAACCAGCTGTCTATCACCTGCATCTGCCCATCATAGCGGTGATTGACACTTTCGTCTGTAGAGAGCTTCAAACGGTGCAGCTTGAATGCTTGTATGGTAGCTGTTGTTATAGGAGAACTCAACCAAAGGTAGGTGAGTGTCCCAACTGCCACCCAAGTCCATTACGCAAGCTCGTAACATATCTTCAAGTGTCTGAATCGTTCTCTCACATTGACCGTCCGTCTGTGGATGAAATGCGATGCTCAGATTCAACTGTGAACCGAACGCTTCTTGGAAAGATTTCCAAATCCTTGACAAAAATCTCCCGTCTCTGTCAGATATAATCGAGATAGGTACTCCATGTCGTGTGACTATCTCCCTTATGTATAGCTAAGCTAGCTTACCGGTGTTATCTTTCTCTCTGTTGAAATAAATCAACAAAGTGGGGCCCTTGTTGGGGCCGTAGATATGGGGGGGGGGTCTAGACATAGGTTTAAACTAAGTTGGTTACATTATGTTTAAAAATCAAGTATTAGTTAGAAGATGTAGTTACTAGATATTTTAGGAGGTGTTATGATGTTCGGGGACCATCACTAGCTTGGAAATGTTAAAACAGTGCATCTAGTGTAAATTTGGTGTTTCGGGTAGTGTCTGGTTGTTCGGTTGGTTACCGGTTCGTTAAGGTGCTAAACTATGCAGTTTAGTGTGCTTTATGTACCCTTTTATGACAGTTTTGATTCCTGACACTTAGGAAAGCATTCAGGACCATTTAACCATATTTCTACATAATATTCGATTGTTTAAATGCTGATTGTTGCTGAATTCAGCACTTTATGTGAGTTTTAGGCACTTTCTGACACTTAAACTATCTCTAAATAGGCAGTTTTGTGATCCTTACTTTCCTACATACTATACTAGTGTAGTACTGAGTTTCTGGCTCATTCTATGTCTCAACACACTGTTTGTCTATGTTCTGAGTTCTATCAGCATTTTCCTGATTTTTCTGATAACTGTGCTAACTATGTTTCGTGCATCATTTGAGTCAAATAAGCTTTGATGCAATAGTGGTATGACATTAAGTAATATATGATGCACATGTATGTATATGGAAATAATCAGTGAGCAGTTAATTATGATTTAGCACAGTCATTAAGCACTAATCATGGTTTAATAGTTGTACGGATACCTGAAATTTTGACAGTTGTCACAGGATCGAAGGTCGATTTTAGAGAAACAGCTTGCGCCTTGGAGTTGGTCAAATAGATCGTCGATACAGGGAAGATGATTACGATTCTTAATGGTGAGTTTGTTAAGTTCACGGTAGTCGATGCACATGCGAAACAAACCATCTTTCTTCTTGATGAATAGCACTAGAGCACCCCAAGGTGAGGTACTTGGACGTATGAAGCCTTTATCGAGTAGTTCTTGCAGTTGACTAGATAATTCTTGCATCTCAGAGGGTGCAAGTCGGTATGGAGCTTTGGCAACAAGAGTCGCGCAAGGTATGAGATCAATACGAAAATCAACAGATCGAGGAGGAGGAAGACCTAGAAGATCTTCAGGAAAGATATCAGGGAAATCACACACTACTGGAACATCACTTACGCTCTTTCCCTTGCCCTTTTGTTCCACTATGTGGGCCAAGAAGGCAAAGTACTGTTTTCGTAAGCATTTATTCGCTTGAGTGCATGACATCAACCTCAGTCCTCTAGAAGGTCGGTCTCCATAGACGTGCAAAGTGTCACCAGATGGGAGAGGTAAACGAACATACTTCTCGTGACAAGCGATTTCGGCATGGTTCTTGCGCAACCAATCCACGCCGATTATGATATCGAAGGTGCCCAATTGCATGGGTATGATATCAATAGTAAAAACGTGATCGTTAAGAGTCAGGGAACAATCACGGAGAATAGAATCAACTAGGATAGACTTACCATCGGCAATCTCAATAGAGAACGGCTTAGGTAGTTTAGAGCGTGAACAGTTTAACAAAGATTCAAATTCTACGGACACAAAGCTTCTGTCAGCACCAGTATCAAATAGTATCAAAGCGTAGAGATTATTAACGAGGAACGTACCATTAACGACATCATTGTCGTTACGCACCTGATTCGCGTTGATGTTGAATGCTCGTCCTCGAGCGGCTTGCTGTTGCTCCTGATTTAGCTGGGGACATTGGGGACGGAGGTGAGTAGTGTCTCCACACTTGTAGCATGCTCGCACATTGTTTGCCGGTTTGGGGTTCTACTGAGCTGGTTGAGCTGGCTGAGCTGGCGGTGCTTGTTGAACCTAATTGGCTTGATGGCAGTAAGGGGTTGTGTGACCGTAGCGATTACAGGTGGTACACAGACGACAAGCTGAGTTGGCAGGGTGATGATAGTTGCAAGTGGCACACTTGGGATGAACCCCGGTGTACGACTTCTTGGTGTTTTCTGGAGCAGGAGGGTTCGGAGTACCAGCAGGCACAATAGCATTACAAGCAGGGTTTGGATTTGCAGCAGGGACAACTGAATTGCAGCCAGAATTTTGAGACTTTAGTTTCTTGTTCTTGTTACCACTTGGTTGCTGGGTAATCTGGTTAGCAAATTTCGAGGGATCAGAGTTTCCGAACTGTTTATCACGAACACGGTTGTTGTTCAAACTTGCTGTAAGACGGAAAACTTCTTCAATAGAGTCGAGTTGAGCTGCTTCAATGGCATCATACATAGCAGGAGGTAACCCATGAATGTACTTGGTGATCATGCACTTAGTAGTAGACACCAAATGTGGCACGATTATGCTAAGTTGCTAAAAAAGGGTAGTATAAGCCAGATTGTCATCTCCAACTTGTTTCAGATGCCAGAATTCATCCTCAAGTTTCTGCTGCTCATGCGGAGGGCAGAATTCGAGCATCATTAGCTCCCTAACCTCGGCCCAGGGTAAAGCATAAGCTTCATCATTGGAGCGGTTGTTTCTCTCATTGGTCCACCATTCCAGAGCTCGGCCATGAAACACGCCAGTTGCACTCCTAGTCTTTAGGTGTTCAGGGCACTCGCTGTTAATGAAAGTAACCTCAATGCTATCGAACAATTGGAACATTGCAGTCACCCCATCATTGCCCGTGAAAGGCTTAGGGTTACAAGAGACAAAGTGTTTGTAGTTGAAGCTCACAGGCTTAGGTTGGACTGCTTTAGAGTCAACGGAGGAGGGAGGAGTGTTTGATCCCTGGATTTCAGTGACAATCTTGGGAATAATGTGTGCAATCTGGTCGGCCATAAAAGACATCATCTTCTTCTGGGTGTTGGCCTTTGACCTCTTGTGTGGGTTGGAAAGACGACTTGACGACATCTAAAGAGTCAGAGTAAGGATCGGGTGAGACTCGATCATAATATAGTTTCACAAACATGTAACATAGCATAAAGTTTCACATGATTGCATAAAAGACTCAAGTTGTTTCATACTTCACCAAACGTTCAACATGTTTCACATAGTTTAATCAAAACTCCTACGTAGTATAATACGAATGAATAAAGCATCATAAATTTAGTTTGTTCCCGAGAGATTATTATTGTTTTAGATTGTGGAGATAGTGCGATTTGTGTTACAGTTTCGAAATGAATAAATCATCAAATATAAAACCACATGTAAATCGAGATAACATAAAAGATAGGCTCATAAAACATAGGATTGTTTTGGTTAGAGAAACATAGACTAACCAAAGTAAATCGAGCCCTTTTTCAAATTAAGGTATCGTGTTTGGCCTATTTAGACAAATACGTTCATCGATGTTAGGCCTACTATATTTGTCCTTTCGGTTGCTACACGTCCTTACTCGATTGGGAAAATTCGAGACTTTGGCGAGACTGAAAAATCAAAGAGTGGGACAAGTTATCAAGATGCGAGTTTCACCTCTAACTTGGTAACATCGTACCCTAATATTGTTGGCACTTATCAAAAGATAAGACCATTAGAATAAGATATGGAAATTTCCTTCAAGGTTTAGATATCACTCCTAACTTGAGGGTAAATTTCGTCTAACCTATAAACACTGCTGAGTGAAAGTCATCATCAAAGGCGGGAATCACCCCTATTTTGATGAGTCGTTTCGATTTTGTTACAAGAGTGTTTTCAAAGCATCCAAATGTGTATTGTCTAAGCCTTAGGAAAGTCATGTATGTCACACCCCCAAAATCCACACGCGGAGTATCACCGCTTGGAGGCGTGACTGACCAGGATCAAGCCACCAATCATATTGAACAAGCATGTAAGTGACAATAATTCAACCAAACAATATGAAAGGTGTTCAAAAACCTAAGCATAGTTAAGTGTTTAGCGGAAGCATAATTGTAAAACCCATTGTGAGTATTAAGTACGAAATAAAGTAATGTTTATAGCATGGCACACACTGCCATATCCCACAACGACCGTTTCTCCCTGTGCAAGCTCCATAAGTACCTATTGACCTGCAAGGCATGTAGCAACGAATCAACAACAAAGTTGAGCGAGTTCACAGTTGGTTGTTTAGTTATAGTATTCGTTTTGTAAATCGTATGTCGTTTTGTAAACCATGTATCGTATTAATTCGTATCGCGGTCATCCTGACATGTTTGCGATGACTAGTGGGGGCTTCCCATGTGTAATTAGACCACGCGTATCGACTGCTACGAAAATGTAAGAGGTGCCCTAAGTCAATGTCTATCAGCATTGACCCTTTGCCCATAGTCCATTAGCACACGCCCGTCCGACTGGCACGGTGTGAGGTTTGTTAAACCTAATAGCGCTATTAACTAATGACCCGCTCACCATAGGCCTCGGCGATTAAGTCGATAAATGAGGGACTTCATTTGATAGAGTTGATGGTCTTATAGTCGTGTACGTAGGTTTTACGTACGTGCCCATCAATCTGAGGACAATAGTCAGTATAAGTGTACGTAGGTTTTACATATGTGCCCTTCAATCCGAGGACAGTAGTCAGTATAAGTGTACGTAGGTTTTACGTACGTGCCCTTCAATCCGAGGACAGTAGTAAGTAGTTTAATAGTAATGGTTGTACGAGTAGTTAATCAATCCCATTCCCAACCCACCGGGAATCCCATGCCTTGGCTAGTGTGAATTCACCTTGGTTTGCTCGGCAGATACACAGAAAGGTCAAATCGAGCTGCTAGTGGTTAACCACATCCTAACATGGTTACTATACAAGTCAGGTTTTGGTTTCAAGTAGTGCACATAAGTTTTCACATAAGCTAACAAGTTACGAACACGTATTGATCATGGCAACACATTAACAGTCAAGTACATAACATATTCAAGCTTGTGCGATTCAAGTGGAAGCCCAATAATAACTTACCCAACCTGTTGTGCGTCCAGCACATCTTGTGCGACTCACGACAGGTTGTGCGATCCACACATACCCGGCCCAGCATCATAAATAGTCCAACAACTTATGCGGCCCAAGAATTAAGCAATTTAATAACCTTGTGCGGTCCAGTTCGGCTTGTGCGACTGGACAATCTTGTGCGATTGAGTTGGGCCACTTGGCCCAATAACATAACAAACCTAGCATCATCATCAAACAGTTACACCCTAGAATAACCCTAATCATCATCTATCTAACAGTTACGTCGTATATCAACAAACAATCATCAAGTTTTCGATTTAACAATAACGTGAAGTCGAACCATTAACAATACACATACTTGTAACCATTATCCGTTTATTACTTGTTTAACATTCAAAGCGAACAGTGACCAATAAGATGCGCAGACCCAAATCATTTACCTATTTAAGCGAACATATCTTGAAATCAATCATCAGGCAAAATCATGAGGTTATCGGTCATCGATTAACGAGAGCACTTGTCTGATTTCATTTAATCTAATAATACATGTACCATTAACAAGTCACACACACACCTATGAAATATCACATATCCCTAACCAATCCACATGCAAATAAGAACCTTATGGCCGACAACTTGATAAAGCATTCAGAGAATTAATATGATGGGACCGATTTATGTATAGTGGGCTGACAATTCTATCCATTGCTATGTATGTGTAATTCCCATGATGTTTCATATAGATCCTAATTAAATATACCTACATGTAACTAGCAACAATTTCCATTAACATAAAATAGTTTCACTAACCAAGATTGGAATATTGGAGAAGGTGGCTTCGATCAGTAGCTTCACACGTTTGAGGATATTGCCGTCTAATATGAAGAGAGTTAGGGTTTGCCACTTATCGATTATATGCACTGATATAAAACAATACCTATATTCGAAAGTTACTGGGCCAAAGCCCATTCCATGTTTTCGTCATGGGGGGGTTTTCGTGAGGTGGGGTTTTCGAGTGGAGGGGTTAACATTTATTAATATAACACATATATTAACAATACAGAATATACATCTCAATGTAGGTGGGTGTTTCGGCTAGGATCCAAGTTTTAATTAAACAATCATAACATTAATACCAAATGTATTATTAACTTACACTCAATGATAATGCACACCAAATATATAAAACACACTATGCTATAAGTACAAGGTTAAGTCGAATAGAGACCTTGAGAACTCGGGTTGTCACATTATCCCCAACTTGAAAGAAATTTTGTCCCGAAATTTAGCACGTGGTTACTGAGGAAGCTAGTTGTGTTGTGTAGTTTACTGGTTTTCCTGGGGTGTCACATCCTCCCCCCGTTGATCTGGAATTTCGTCCCGAAATTCCGTAGCTTCAGCCTCAGTAGTGGTTGTACTGTTTGCGAACAAATGGGGATACTTTTATTTCATTTGATCTTCGCGTTCCCAGGTGAACTCTGGGCCATGACGTGAGTTCCAACGAACTCGAACGAGAGGTATTCTAGTGCGCTTGAGGACCTTAACATCCCGGTCCGTGATTTCAACTGGTTCTTCGACGAATTGCAACTGCTCATCAATAGTGAGCTCCTTCAAAGGAACTATGTGGGTCTCATCTGACAGACACCTCTTCAGATTCGACACGTGGAAAACGTTGTGAACTGCACTGAGTTCTGCTGGAAGATTCAGTTTGTAGGCCACCTTGCCTATTTTCTCGATGACTTCGAAAGGTCCGACGTATCGTGGGTTAAGTTTGCCTCGTTTACCAAAACGAACCACACCCTTCCAGGGTGAAACTTTGAGTAGCACTCGCTCCCCAACCTGGAGTTCGAGTGATTTCCTGTCCTTATCGGCGTAACTTTTCTGACGGTTACGAGTTGCTGCCATTCGTTGTCGTATTTGAGCAATTCGTTATGTTGTGTCTACCACAAGTTCTGGGCCAGTGATCTGACTATCCCCCACTTCTGCCCAACAAAGAGGTGATCGACATTTACGCCCGTACAATGCCTCAAACGGAGCAGCTTTAATGCTAGTGTGGTAGCTGTTATTGTACGAAAATTCCACAAGTGGCAAATGCTTTTCCCAGCCATTGCCAAAGTCAATTACACATGCCCTAAGCATGTTTTCGAGGGTCTGGATGGTGCGTTCAGACTGCCCATCCATTTGCGGGTGATAAGCTGTGCTCATATCTAAACGTGAGCCAAAAGACTTGTGCATTGCTTGCCATAGTTCTGAGGTAAAACGTGCATCACGATCCGAGATAATAGAGGTGGGCACCCCGTGCCTCGAGACAACTTCCTTAAGATATACGTCTACTAGAGTGGAGAACTTATCCGTTTCCTTGATAGCCAAGAAGTGAGCAGACTTTGTGAGTCGATCCACGATCACCCAAATAGTATCATTACCACGTTGAGATCTAGGCAGGCCAGTAACAAAATCCATGGAAATTTTCTCCCATTTCCATTGTGGCATCTCTGGTTGTTGGAGTAGGCCTGAGGGTTTCTGATATTCCGTCTTGACTCTCGCACAAGTCAAGCACTTGCTAACGTAAGTTGCTATGTGAGCTTTCATGCTAGGCCACCAGTAGGTAGTTCTGAGGTCGTGGTACATCTTATCCGAACCAGGATGTACTGAGTAGCGATACTTGTGTGCCTCATCCATCACAAGCTCTCGTAGGTTGCCATAAAGTGGGACCCAGATGCATCCTGTTACGTAGTAAGCATCGTCTTCCTTTTGTTCTAATCGTTGTCTTGAGCTGCATAGGGCTTCAGCCCTGATGTTTTCTGGTTTCAATGCTTCTACCTGAGCATCTCGAATCTGAGAAGGAAGACTAGACTGTATAGTAAGTTGTAAAGCTCGTACACGCTTAGGCGCAGTGTCCTTTCGACTGAGGGCGTCAGCCACAACATTGGCTTTGCCTGGGTGGTACCTGATCGAGCATTCGTAGTCATTCAGTAGCTCGACCCATCGTCGTTGTCGCATATTCAACTCCTTCTGTTTAAAGATGTGCTCGAGACTCCTGTGATCGGTGTAAATGGCGCACTTGGTACCGTACAGGTAATGTCTCCATATCTTAAGTGCAAAAACAACAGCTCCCAGCTCTAGATCGTGTGTAGTGTAGTTTCTTTCATGAACTTTAAGTTGGCAAGAGGCGTAGGCTATAACTTTATCCCGCTGCATCAATACACAACCAAGACCCTGAATGGATGCGTCGCAGTAAACCACGAAGTCGTCTGTGCCCTCTGGCAATGAAAGGATAGGTGCACTACAAAGTCTATCCTTTAAGTGCTGAAATGCTAATTCCTGTGCGTTTCCCCATCGATAAACAACGCCTTTCTACGTCAGTGAGGTGAGGGGCTGTGCAATCTTCGAGAAGTCCTTGATGAATCTTCTGTAGTAACCTGCCAAACCCAAGAATTAGCGAATTTCCGTTGGTGTACGAGGTGCAGGCCAGTTCTTAATCGAGTCTACCTTTGATGGATCAACGTGAATCCCATCCTTGTTTACCACATGGCCTAAGAAATGGACTTCACGAAGCCAGAAGTCTCATTTTGAAAACTTGGCGTACAGATGTTATGCTCGAAGGAGTTCTAAAATGAGTCGTAAATGTTGTTCGTGTTCCTCCTGACTCTTAGAATAGATCAGGATGTCGTCGATGAAAACAATAACAAACTTGTCCAGGTAAGGCTTGCACACTCGATTCATCAAGTCCATGAAGACCGCAGGTGCGTTTGTCAGCCCAAAAGGCATGACCAAAAACTCATAGTGTCCATAACGGGTTCTAAAGGCGGTTTTGGAGACGTCCTCTTCTCGGACTCTCAGCTGGTGATATCCTGATCTCAAATCAATCTTCGAGTAAAAGCTCGACCCTTGCAGCTGGTCGAATAGGTCGTCGATGCGTGGAAGAGGATAGCGATTCTTCACCGTCACCTTGTTGAGCTCGCGATAGTCGATAAACATTCTGAAGGTACCGTTTTTCTTCTTTACAAATAGCACTAGATCTCCCCAGGGCGAAGAGCTAGGACGAATAAACCCCTTGTCTAAAAGTTCTTGTTGTTGCGCAGAGAGTTCTTCCAACTCCGATGGAGCTAAGCGAATAGGTGCACGAGATATAGGTGCTGCTCCAGGAGCTACCTCGATGTGAAACTCGACCTGTCGATGAGGCGGAAGGCCAGGCAGTTCCTCAGGAAATACCTCAGGGAAGTCACATGATGTGCGGTGAAGTGTTATATATATTAGGTGTATATTTTAAGCCCTTTTTAACACTTATTTTAGCCAAGTTTTAAATTTATAAAACACGATATTTCACTAACACTAAACACACATATGGGCAAGTGCACCCATCGTTGAGTGTAGTATAGCGTTGGTAAGATACCGAGGTCGTCCAAGGACACAAGAGCTTTTAGTACCGGTTTATCCTCAACGTCTAATCAAAATAAAAGTTTAGAAAAATGTTTTAAGCTAAAACAAAAATAAAAACTAACTAAAATGCTGAAAATAAAATAAAAGAAAAAACAGATAGACAAGATGAATCACTTGGTTCCGACTCGTATCTAGTATAACCTTTGATTATTTCCACACTTTTGCACATAATTAAGAGATTATCTTAGTTATTGTAGTAGGCCCCTCTTTTGAAGGCGACGTTACCCTCACCCCAGTAGTTTGAGTCAGCAGGGATACAATCCTAAAAGGGTGGATTATTGGAAGATAATGAATTAAGTTATTAATGCAGTATTGTGGTAGGCCCCGCTTTTGGCGGTGACGTTACCCTCGGCTAAGTAGTCTGAGTCAGCAGGGATACAGTCCTAAATAGCCGGGTTATAGTATTAATAGTAGTTAACTTATGAGGGGATCAAAGAGTTTGGACCCCCGCCATCCAATACCGTGAAGTATTGAAGGAGGTCCTACTAAATTTGACCCAGGTCCATTGCAGGACCTCTAAACGCTGAACAATGGCAAGACCTTTACCAAACCGTTCCCTTAACCCCCTACCAGGTAGCCAACATATCTCCATATAGACCGTGGAGATATGAATGGTGAAAATCCTTTATTTTATATAGACAGTAAAATAATGCCAAGACACCACGGACAAACGATAAGGAAAGATCACCTTCAACATAAGTAACTAGTTATTAAAGTCATTAATACAAAACCAAATAAAAAGTGCAAAAGATTAGAAATAAAAAGTATTATACTAGACACTTTGTCTTCACCAAGTGATGTAAGAGACTTAGGCAAACATGGCCTTGATTGTCAAGAACTCTTACGATCAATCTTGGATCCCGAGACGACTCACACACTCTACGATGGACAATGGATGATGGTGGTGGATGATGGTGTTGTGATGGTGGTGGGTGGTGGATGAAGTGTGAGAGAGGTGGTGTGCCAAGGGATAGTTTGAGCTTGAGCCAAGCACTCCTATTTATAGCCTGTACAGAAGCCTGGACACGGCCCCGTGTCCGCTGGACACGGCCCCGTGTCCACCCTTTTCTCTTTCTTCATTAATACAATTTGTCTTTATTAGCTCCACACGCCCCCGTGTCCGCTGGGCACGCCCCCGTGTCCGTCTGACACTCTCTCTCTTCATTAATTGTAATTCGCAATTACAATTAATGCGCCTGCTGTACTTTCGCCACGCCCCCGTGTCCGCTGGGCACGGCCCCGTGGTGGGCAATAGAAGCTTCTACAGGTTTGTCTTTAGTGCTAGAGTTGTCCATCCTGAGCACTGCCCCGTGCTCGCTGAGCACGGCCCCGTGTTGAGCTGGACACGCCCTGTGTCGAGCTGGGCACGCCCCGTGTCGAGCTGGGCACAGCCCCATGCTCAGCTTTCTTCTTGTTTTTGCTTTGGGAGATGCTGTCGAGGTGTCGGGCATGCCACGTTTCTTCCTTTTCTTTGTATATATGTTGGTTTTGGCTGTATATTTGTTCCTTTTGTTCAATTAAGCTCATTTGGTCCTGAAAATACAAAAGGAAGATAAAAGCACACTTTTTCCAACATTAGTACTAAAAAGGGGTTAGTTTTATGCCTCATTTGATGTAATTTATATGTTGCATTTTACACACATCAAATACCCCCACACTTGAATCTTTGCTTGTCCTCAAGCAAAACTCTTTAATATGTGGCTATTTACACTCCCAAATGGAATGGGTAGAAGAGAAGGTTTTTGGGCTTGTCATAGAGTGTCGGGATTTCCAAGATTCTTTATTAAGTTTTATTTTTATTTATTTACAATCCTATTCGTCATGATTTATTTAAAACTTTTCATAAGACAAATTACTTATTAGGGCATAACATGCCTCTTTAAAATTTTCTTTATATACAAGTTCACATACCTCACGGGGGATCACTCAACACTCGGCCGAAAATGTATTTCAGTGGATCACTCGAGAGCGGCATGGAACTTACTCCTACCATAGGCTTGCCAAGCAATCAATCCTCCTCCTTTTTAACTTATATACCTTTGTAAATATCAAGAGGACTTTTGGGTGAAGGGTTAGGCTTGGGTTAAAGGTAGGTGGTTGGGTTGGTGGTTAGTGGAAAAGGGCGAAAAGCGTAAAAAGCATCGGTTTTCGTAAGACCTTTTTTTTTTTTTTTTTTTTTTTTGATGAAACAATTATTCAAACAAAGTTATTTTTGATGAACTTGCTTGTTTATTTCTTTTGCTTCATCATCAACACTTTTTTTTTTTTTTTTGAAAAGTCATCCGAAAAACCGAGCTTGTTACTAAAACAAAGGGTTAAAAATAAAAAGGGTTTTGGTGGGTGAAAGGGTGTTTGTTTTTGGGTTAAGAAATGAAAAGGTTTAGGCTCAAAGGGGTTAACTAGGAGGATTTTGGGTAGGTGGTAAGAAAAAAGAAAAATAATGGTGTAGAAATAAAAAGGGTTAGTCCTAATGCCTCCATCATTTACTTACTCGGGTTTAAGTTGGTAAGGACCGGGAATGTATCGTCATGGCAAGTTCTAGAGTCGTAAGAACCAAGCGGCTATTCACACAAGAAACGAAAGATGAGCATTTAATTTAAAGGTATATATTTGTATGCTCAATAAATGCTCAAAACTCACTTTTGTGGGAATGGGTTTTTATGTGATCAAGTATATATAATTAAATTTTAACTAAGCTTGTCATGCCTTTTCATAATTTTCTTATGTTGGTTCTTTTTATCACGACGCTATCGGTTGTAAATTTGTAAAAATATAACCTTTTTAGAACTTTGAAATTCCCAAATTAAACCTAGACAAGTAAAAAAAAAAATTGAAAATTTTTGAAAAAATTTTGGGGTGATTAGCGGTTCCAATAGAGTTTTGTGTAAGGCTTGTAATTAGGACTTGCAAGATTCAAGGTTTTAGTATCCCCCCCACACTTAAATTACACATTGTCCTCAATGTGTCCCAAAAATAAGTTTTTCGGTTGATTAAAATGTGTAAAAGTGGGTTAAAAACAAGATTTTATGGTACTGGGTAGTTGAACACGGGGTGGTGTTGGCTGAGCACGGCCCAGTGTCCAGACTGCCAGTACCAAAAGTAAACAGAAGGCTGGGCACGGGGGCGTGTCCAGTGAGCACGGCCCCGTGTCCAGGTACCTGAACTGGGCATTTTCTACAGAACCTTGGGCACGGGGCGTGTTGGGGTGAGCACGGCCTCGTGCTGAACTTGCTGTAATGAAGAAAAATCGTAGGGAGGCTCTGTTTTTGTGTATGGGGTGTTGGTTCAAGCTTCCCTTATCATCCTTCACCATCCCGAGTGTGTTTTATTCCTGAAAAATAAAAACTAAACTAGAAAACATAAAGGTTAATCTAAACTAAACTACGGATAGTTCCGCGGAATGCCTCCGTGGTGCGCCACGTTTATAAGGGTCCTTGGCTAGACCCTCCTTATCGGGTGGTTCTGGCTCATCTTCAATTAGGGGGTCATTATTGCCGAATGGATATTTCATTGACCGCTCAAGATCGACACTCTTTTTAAATGCCCCTAATTGAAGAGGTAGATTGTTGAACTTCCGGTTTTTCAAAGCTTCGTGAGTTTTTACAAATGGTCTTCCCAACACTAGAGGAGCGTCATCAAGGATGACAAAGTCGGTTGGGATTACCATTTGATTTGTTTGAACCAAGACTTCCTCAACTACACCGATTGATTTTATTATTCTCCGATTAGATAGTAAAATGGGTATTTGAAGTGGAGAAAAATCACTAATACTTAATTTTTCGAAAATGTAGTTAGGCATTATGTTAACACAAAGATCTTTATCAATCGTGACATTACTAATAAACGAATTTTGAAAGAAACATGGAACCGGTGTAATGTTAATTTCAAATGGGTCTTCTTTTATTAGTGAGGTTTGATCATTAGTTAACTTAACACTTACTATTTCGTCAATTTTAGTGTTAGTATTAAACTCTTTTAAAAACTTAGCATGAGTGGGTACTAAACAATGATTTTCAAAAGAAGGTGACAAGAGATTAATTTCTTCAAAATTAGACTCTTCTTGAATTTTAACGTTGTTGGACTCACCTTTTTCGTTGTTTAACTCATGTGTCGGTTTTTCACTTATTTGTTCTTCCATTTTTACACTTTTGGTTATCTCTTCTTTTTTTAACTCTTCTCTTGCGCGGGACTCCTCTTCCCTTGCGCGAGCTTCTTTTATACATCGATCGATAACTCTAATGTGTTCTAATATCCTATCGGTCACTTCGGTTATAGAAAAAGAATCGGTATTTTCTAAGCTTGAATCCGGTTGTTCGACCCTTTGTTCCTCATAACACCCATATGAAGTCGATGGTTCGCACCATTGTAATTCATTGTAAGCATATGATGGATAAGGTTCGTAATTTTGTCCTTCATAATACTCATATGAGGTGGGTTGTTCACGCCATGGTTCCTCATAATAAGCATACGAAGGTGGAGGCTCATATCTTGGTTCCTCAAAGTATGAGTATGAAGGCTCATACCTTGGTTCATCAAAATATGAGTATGAGGGAGGAGGTTCATACCTTTGGTCTTCATAGGATGTGTATGAAGTTGATGGTTCGTACCTGGGCTCCTCATAGTAGGTGTATGAAGTGGATGGTTGATATGAGTGATATTGAACCGAGCGTGCATTACGACAATTAGTGCAATAATTACCCCTATAATCATCCTCCTCATAGGTGTAGTTGTAACCTCCTGAGTATTGATCCATAAGAATCACTCAGCAGACCACAACCAAGTCTCGAGATCAGAAAACAAAAAGAAAAACGGAAACAGAGGCTGGACACGGCCCCGTGTTCAGTGAGCACGGCCCCGTGTTCAGGATCTGTATCTGGGCGTTTTAATTAATTTTACTGATTTCGTTGAGCACGGGGCGTGTTCAGTGAGCACGGGGCGTGTTCAGTGAGCACGGCCCGTGTTCAACCTACTGTAAATGCAAAACTAAACTAAAATGCAGAAAAATGTGGGCCCGTTTTGAAAAGGTTTTGAAAAACTGATTAGGCCGTCGATTTTAAGCTTTCCTAAAATCCTTGTGTCCCCGGCAACGGCGCCAAAAACTTGATGTGCGGTGAAGTGTTATATATATTAGGTGTATATTTTAAGCCCTTTTTAACACTTATTTTAGCCAAGTTTTAAATTTATAAAACACGATATTTCACTAACACTAAACACACATATGGGCAAGTGCACCCATCGTTGAGTGTAGTATAGCGTTGGTAAGATACCGAGGTCGTCCAAGGACACAAGAGCTTTTAGTACCGGTTTATCCTCAACGTCTAATCAAAATAAAAGTTTAGAAAAATGTTTTAAGCTAAAACAAAAATAAAAACTAACTAAAATGCTGAAAATAAAATAAAAGAAAAAACAGATAGACAAGATGAATCACTTGGTTCCGACTCGTATCTAGTATAACCTTTGATTATTTCCACACTTTTGCACATAATTAAGAGATTATCTTAGTTATTGTAGTAGGCCCCTCTTTTGAAGGCGACGTTACCCTCACCCCAGTAGTTTGAGTCAGCAGGGATACAATCCTAAAAGGGTGGATTATTGGAAGATAATGAATTAAGTTATTAATGCAGTATTGTGGTAGGCCCCGCTTTTGGCGGTGACGTTACCCTCGGCTAAGTAGTCTGAGTCAGCAGGGATACAGTCCTAAATAGCCGGGTTATAGTATTAATAGTAGTTAACTTATGAGGGGATCAAAGAGTTTGGACCCCCGCCATCCAATACCGTGAAGTATTGAAGGAGGTCCTACTAAATTTGACCCAGGTCCATTGCAGGACCTCTAAACGCTGAACAATGGCAAGGCCTTTACCAAACCGTTCCCTTAACCCCCTACCAGGTAGCCAACATATCTCCATATAGACCGTGGAGATATGAATGGTGAAAATCCTTTATTTTATATAGACAGTAAAATAATGCCAAGACACCACGGACAAACGATAAGGAAAGATCACCTTCAACATAAGTAACTAGTTATTAAAGTCATTAATACAAAACCAAATAAAAAGTGCAAAAGATTAGAAATAAAAAGTATTATACTAGACACTTTGTCTTCACCAAGTGATGTAAGAGACTTAGGCAAACATGGCCTTGATTGTCAAGAACTCTTACGATCAATCTTGGATCCCGAGATGACTCACACACTCTACGATGGACAATGGATGATGGTGGTGGATGATGGTGTTGTGATGGTGGTGGGTGGTGGATGAAGTGTGAGAGAGGTGGTGTGCCAAGGGATAGTTTGAGCTTGAGCCAAGCACTCCTATTTATAGCCTGTACAGAAGCCTGGACACGGCCCCGTGTCCGCTGGACACGGCCCCGTGTCCACCCTTTTCTCTTTCTTCATTAATACAATTTGTCTTTATTAGCTCCACACGCCCCCGTGTCCGCTGGGCACGCCCCCGTGTCCGTCTGACACTCTCTCTCTTCATTAATTGTAATTCGCAATTACAATTAATGCGCCTGCTGTACTTTCGCCACGCCCCCGTGTCCGCTGGGCACGGCCCCGTGGTGGGCAATAGAAGCTTCTACAGGTTTGTCTTTAGTGCCAGAGCTGTCCATCCTGAGCACTGCCCCGTGCTCGCTGAGCACGACCCCGTGTTGAGCTGGACACGCCCCGTGTCGAGCTGGGCACGCCCCGTGTCGAGCTGGGCACAGCCCCATGCTCAGCTGGGCACAGCCCCATGCTCAGCTTTCTTCTTGTTTTTGCTTTGGGAAATGCTGTCGAGGTGTCGGGCATGCCACGTTTCTTCCTTTTCTTTGTATTTATGTTGGTTTTGGCTGTATATTTGTTCCTTTTGTTCAATTAAGCTCATTTGGTCCTGAAAATACAAAAGGAAAATAAAAGCACACTTTTTCCAACATTAGTACTAAAAAGGGGTTAGTTTTATGCCTCATTTGATGTAATTTATATGTTGCATTTTACACACATCATCACATACAATCGGAAAATCTTCTATCTTCTTCTCTTTCTTCGAGGTGTCAGTAACGAGAGCCAAAATAGCGGTGTGGCCCTTTCGCAAACACTTCTGGGTCTTACGGAAAGAGATGATGCTCTCAACAGCACCCCTCTTGTCGCCACGAATCATGGGTGGTTCATCACCTGAACGAGGAATACGAACAATCTTCTCGTTGCAAAGAATCTCTGCTTGGTGTTGGGGTAACCAATCCATACCCATAACGATGTCGAAACCATCACACGTTGGGGTCATTCCTGGCATCACCCTGACCAATTACGAACACTCGACCCCTGGCACCATTGCCGTCGTTATTACCCCCGTTGTTGCCTCCATTATTGTTCCCGTTTCCTTGGTTGTGGTTCTGATTCTGGTTCCGGTTCAACTGTGGATAGTGTCTCTTGAAGTGACCTACAGCACTACACTGATGGCATCCCTTGTTACCCTGCTGTTCCTGCTGATTCTGCGGAGCTTGTGGCTGCTGTTGTCGGTTCTTGTTTGCAGGTCGTGAGCTTCTACAATCTTTGGCTTCATGACCAAGCTTGTTGCATCTCTGACAACAATCTTTGTTGCATGGCCCGCTGTGGTGCAAATTACATCGATTCCATCCTGCCCTTGACTACCAGAAGGTTGCTGACCAGGACTCTGGTAGTCATCAATATTTCGCTGTTGTGCCTGGGACTGAACCTTAGTCGAACCCTTGCTAGAGGTTTCATTCCGCTTTCGTTTGTTGTCATTGGGAGTAGCAGAAGTAGTAGTAGTAGTAGTAGTAGTAGTAGTAGTAGCACCAATACGTTTAGGCAGCTTGTTCTGTTCCACTGCTTGGTCTGTGAGACGATGAGCAAGACGAGTAACATCCTAGATAGTAGCAAGGTTAGCAGAAGTCACATGACTTTGAATCTCTGGTACTAAGCCTTTGAGGTACAGCTTAATACGCTTGATGGGAGGATCCACCATAGTTGGACAAAACACTGCCAGTTCGTTGGATAGTTTCGTGTAAACTTCTATCTCTGTCCCCGTCACCCTCCGGTTAAAGGACTCCACTTCCAGCTTGTGGATGTCATCACAACTACAGTATTCACGTTTGATCAGTTCCTCAAAATCCTTCTATGGGGTGGCATTAGCAGCCGCCAGCCCCAACATCTGAACTTGCGCGTTCCACTATGTTAGTACAGTGCCTTCGAGAGTACCAGTGGCATACTTCACCCTACGAGCCTCAGGGCATTCACACATCTCGAAGACGGACTCGAGATTCTCAAACCAATGGAGGAGTTCAACGGCTCCTTCAGTGCCACTGAAAGTACTAGGACGACAGTCCATGAACGTCTTGAATGTGCATACAGGCGGCTGAGCGTTCAGACCTCCTGCCTGGGCAGCTGTAAGTGCTGCAGTAACTTGTTCAGTGATCAAAGCCGCCAACTGGGCTTGAGTTAGGTTCACACGTTCCCTCATGATCTTCACATCGAAGGAAACACAAATAGGAAAGGTGTCGCGAATGTGTGTAAGTGTGGAGTGACAGAAGGAAGCAAGCACACATGTGTTTTCAAACTATAGTTGCTACGTTTATCTAAGCATACCATAAGCAAAGTTCTATGTAATCTAGCAAGTAGGCAATGTAACATAAATCATATCACCTAGAAAGTCGAGCCTTGCACGTGGAGTGAAGCGTCATTGTGTATCGTTGAGCACTGTACAGGTTATAGTCTGGTTTTAACAAAAACTTTTTCCCTTATTAAAACCAAGTTCACTATAACCAATGGCTCTGATACCAATCTGTCACACCCCCAAAATCCACACGCGGAGTATCACCGCTTGGAGGCGTGACTGACCAGGATCAAGCCACCAATCATATTGAACAAGCATGTAAGTGACAATAATTCAACCAAACAATATGAAAGGTGTTCAAAAACCAAAGCATAGTTAAGTGTCTAGCGGAAGCATAATTGTAAAACCCATTGTGAGTATTAAGTACGAAATAAAGTAATGTTTATAGCATGGCACACACTGCCATATCCCACAACGACCGTTTCTCCCTGTGCAACCTCCATACGTACCTATTGACCTGCAAGGCATGTAGCAACGAATCAACAACAAAGTTGAGCGAGTTCACAGTTGGTTGTTTAGTTATAGTATTCGTTTTGTAAATCGTATGTCGTTTTGTAAACCATGTATCGTATTAATTCGTATCGCGGTCATCCTGACATGTTTGCGATGATTAGTGGGGGCTTCCCATGTGTAATTAGACCACGCGTATCGACTGCTACAAAAATGTAAGAGGTGCCCTAAGTCAATGTCTATCAGCATTGACCCTTTGCCCATAGTCCATTAGTACACGCCCGTCCGACTGGCACGGTGTGAGGTTTGTTAAACCTAATAGCGCTATTAACTAATGACCCACTCGCCATAGGCCTCGGCGATTAAGTCGATAAATGAGGGACTTCATTTGATAGAGTTGATGGTCCTATAGTCGTGTACGTAGGTTTTACGTACGTGCCCTTCAATCCAAGGACAATAGTTAGTATAAGTGTACGTAGGTTTTACGTACGTGCCCTTCAATCCGAGGACAGTAGTCAGTATAAGTGTACGTAGGTTTTACGTACGTGCCCTTCAATCCGAGGACAGTAGTAAGTAGTTTAATAGTAATGGTTGTACGAGTAGTTAATCAATCCCATTCCCAACCCACCGGGAATCCCATGCCTTGGCTAGTGTGAACTCACCTTGGTTTGCTCGGCAGATACACAGAAAGGTCAAATCGAGCTGCTAGTGGTCAACCACGTCCTAATATGGTTACTATACAAGTCAGGTTTTGGTTTCAAGTAGTGCACATAAGTTTTCACATAAGCTAACAAGTTACGAACACGTATTGATCATGGCAACACATTAACAGTCAAGTACATAACATATTCAAGCTTGTGCGATTCAAGTGGAAGCCCAATAATAACTTGCCCAACCTGTTGTGCGTCCAGCACATCTTGTGCGACTCACGACAGGTTGTGCGATCCACACATACCCGGCCCAGCATCATAAATAATCCAACAACTTATGCGGCCCAAGAATTAATCAATTTCATAACCTTGTGCGGTCCAGTTTGGCTTGTGCGACTGGACAATCTTGTGCGATTGAGTTGGGCCACATGGCCCAATAACATAACAAACCTAGCATCATCATCAAACAGTTACACCCTAGAATAACCCTAATCATCATCTATCTAACAGTTACGTCGTATATCAACAAACAATCATCAAGTTTTCGATTTAACAATAACGTGACGTCGAAACATTAACAATACACATACTTGTAACCATTATTCGTTTATTACTTGTTTAACATTCAAAGCAAACAGTGACCAATAAGATGTGCAGACCCAAATCATTTACCTATTTAAGCGAACATATCTTGAAATCAATCATCAGGAAAAATCATGAGGTCATCGGTCATCGATTAACGAGAGCACTTGTCTGATTTCATTTAATCTAATAATACATGTACCATTAACAAGTCACACACACACCTATGAAATATCACATCTCCCTAACCAATCCACATGCAAATAAGAACCTTATGGCCGACAACTTGATAAAGCATTCAGAGAATTAATATGATGGGACCGATTTATGTATAGTGGGTTGACAATTCTATCCATTGCTATGTATGTGTAATTCCCATGATGTTTCATATAGATCCTAATTAAATATACCTACATGTAACTAGCAACAATTTCCATTAACATAAAATAGTTTCACTAACCAAGTTTGGAATATTGGAGAAGGTGGCTTCGATCAAGAGCTTCACACGTTTGAGGATATTGCCGTCTAATATGAAGAGAGTTAGGGTTTGCCACTTATCGATTATATGCACTGATATAAAACAATACCTATATTCGAAAGTTACTGGGCCAAAGCCCATTCCATGTTTTCGTCATTGGGGGGGGGGGGGTTTCGTGAGGTGGGGTTTTCGAGTGGAGGGGTCAACATTTATTAATATAACACATATATTAACAATACAAAATATACATCTCAATGTAGGTGGGTGTTTTGGATAGGATCCAAGTTTTAATTAAACAATCATAACATTAATACCAAATGTATTATTAACTTACACTCAAAGATAATGCACACCAAATATATAAAACACACTATGCTATAAGTACAAGGTTAAGTCGAATAGAGACCTTGAGAACTCGGGTTGTCACAATGTAAGTTTAGTATTCCTAGGAAGCATGTAAGGTAGAAGCATAAGTTTTAAACAACAGATAAGAGTCAAAGTTCCTAGAACTATAGACTAGGGCAAAGCATTCCTACTTATTCCTAATTCCCTATAGTTATGGCTCTGATACCAATCTGTCACACCCCAACTGATTGCGGAAACATCAGGGCGTGGCACTAAGCGAATCAGATTGCTCAAGAGAATCCACAACACTAATTGTTTCGATATAGATTAATCAGAATTTCATAATTAAGTCTAAAATGTCGAACACATTCCACGTCCAACATATTGTATCAAAGTAGCATAAACATCCAAATATTGTTCAAAATTGTCTAATTATCTAAGATGAGTTTCTAAGCATCATCCTAGCTTGTTTTCTTGATTCCCAGCTACTATCAACCTGCAACATGTATTAAAATACAATCAACAAAAATGTTGGCGAGTATACAAGTTTGAATACGTAACATAATAGTTAACGAATAAAAATCATATCCAACATGAATACATATCACAAGTTTCAACATGCTAGTTTACGTGGTTCATATGATAACCCAAGTTTCCATCGCGTTAACAGGCCTTTCCTACTTCGACGCATCGAAGAGGAGGTAAAAGAATCAAAACTTAACAATACTCCCCAAGACTCAAGGAGAGGTGCGTTACCCCTATAGCGCTACAATTGTTAAGGCGAGCTACACATCAGAATCAAACGTTCACATAGCATAAAAGTCTCAAGTATCACAAGTATCATGTTTTCATGTTTAATATGGATAGAGTATGTTTCAAATAAGTTTCAAGTGTCAAGTATCAAGTGTCTTGATATAGAATACATGTTGCATCCCAAAAGTGTTTAAAACAAACAGGGATCGAGTATACTCACACTGGGTGCTTAGAACCGAACGCTGCTAAATTGGATCAAAGGGGGCTCTGGATCAACTTGCGTGCGGGAACAGAGCATAAGTCCTCTAAGTGCTAACCTGGTCGGGAACAGAGTGTCGAATAGTGTGAAAATCGAGTAAAAGTGTCTGACAGACTACCTGAATGGATGGTCATCCAAACGGATGGTCATCCGAATGGATGGTCATCCGGAAGGATGGCCATTCGAACAGTGTTTATAGGTGTTTGCGAATTTGTTTAAGTGTTTGATCATAGTATCATGTAACAACAAACAACAAGTGTTATCATAATCAGATCATTGGACGGATGGTCATCCGATCGGATGGCCATTCGAACAGATGATCAGTGTGTGAAGTTTCGTGAGATTTCTAAGTTTGAGTTAACGGTGACGGTGTGACGACGTGTCAAACAACGGAAACGTACCAAACCCAACTCGTTTGACCGGGTGGGTACCACCCCTTTTCGAACCGACGAGCTGTTTCTGATGAGGTTTCATGTTTCGACCCGTCAATCGGCCCGTTTTCCGGTGGAATTCAGTTATCAAGCCGACTTTCGACTGAGGAATGAGTCGAAAGTCTGTTTGAGTCTGATTTCACCCATGTTTTGTATAAAAAATTGAAGAAATTTTGGAAATCAGTTGCAGAACGTGAAGTTCATCAGATCTGAGTCGGAAACATGTGAAATTCCGTCAGATCTGGTGTAAAGAGTGTGAGATTCCTTTACATTTCGTATAAAAGTTGTGAAAATCCACTAGATCTAGCACCAATCTTAGTTAAACGGTGCTCCACGATAGTTTGCATAAGCAACCGTGTGGAAACCACCTTCAAGAGGTCCAAATCAGTTGGTTTTTCGGGAAAAAGTTGGAGTGTTCGTGTGATTTTAATAAAGAATGTGGTGTAGTAGTGATTAAAGATGAAAGTTGTACAAGATTTGAGGTGAAATACTTACGAGTTTGCCTTGAATCGCGATTAAAGTGACTGGGAGTGACTTGAGTGAAGGTGGTCAGATGGGAGAGTGAAAGGTGAGAATGAAGGGTCAAGGGTCCTATTTATAGATGATAGTGAAAGGCTCATCCGACCGGTGCGATCGAATGGGTTAAGTCGGGGGAGAGTGTTAGGTGATCGGATGGACTTTCGGTGGAATGGCCATATGGTCAGATGGTCATCTGATCGGATGTCCATTCGGACAGTCGACTCTCGTTTGCTAGTTTCCGACTTTGGTTCGTTTTGCGAGTTAGGTTAAGCGTTGCGTATTATTGTGAATAACCATTTCATGGTATTATTATATAAATAACATAAAAGTTTCTGTGTTTCCAGTTCGCGTCCAAGCGTCAAGTTTCTAGAGTATACATACTGTTCACATATAAAGCATCACAAGAGTCAAGTATCGCAAGAGTCAAGATTCACAAGAGTCAAGATTCACATAGGGTAAAAGTTTCACATAGTTTAACACAATTAAGATTCAAATAGTTCATTCCTCATTAAGATCGATCGTCTCGAGATTACAAGCACCACAAGGTAGGAAGTACGACGAGACTTGCCAAAAGATAAAAGTTTCGAAACGCAGGGCATTACAAGAAACTTGGTAAGATTTAACGTCTTTAGAAAAAGAAGCAAAATTGCAATACAAAATAAAATTTAAAAAACTAAATTCGAAACTTTTAAAAACTCTAATAAATATCCGATTTTTTTACTTATAAAAAGTCAATTTTCTTTCCATTCCAATCAACAGGGCAAATTACATAAATATTGATTTATTAATATCTGGATTTCTCGAACTTACTAGAAATGTCGCATCACTAACGTCCAATAATAAAAGGGTTGTTTTGTATGTTGAGGGAGCATGTACGGCGGCATGAAGGAAGTGGAAAGGTGGCACAACATGCCATCTCCTCGGAATAGTGTCGGAACCAAAGGAAATAGGGAGCAGAAAGCTGATGTTGCTAAGTTTTTCTGTTAGGAAACTTGTTGTAAGTGTTGTAGAAAAATGATGAAGAAATCTGATCCTTCTAATCAGATCTGGTGATGGTAAAGTTAAAAGGTCACAATAAAAGAAGATACTTGACTACTAGACCAGATAAAGAGAACATCATCATCAAGAATAACAGAAAGTCATCTTCAATTAGAGAAGAATACCAGATCAGTAGAATCTGATGCTTCTCTCATTAGAATCTGATAAGATCTAATCATCATAATGTGTTTTTTTCACACTGTGTTTTATCAGTGTGTTTTTCTTCACAATTTCTTCACGATGTGTTTTATTAGTTTTTTGTTCCATTAATTTTTTTCTTATAGTTTCTTCACAGTGTATTTTTGTTGGTGCATAAATGTCTGTTAACTTCGTCTTTATTGAGTCTTGTGTCTAGATAGGATAAACCAGTGTTCAGCAGGTTAAAAATTAGGTTTTACATGTTAAAGGGGTATTTCGCATGAAATAGCAAGTGCTATTTCGTACGAAATTACCACTCCTATAAATACCCAACCTGCTGTGTCATTTGTAACTTTTCCGATTTCAGAGCCGAGGTGCTGCCAGTTTGTCAAACGATCAGAATTGCTTTGAAATCATTAATAAAAGGATAATTAAGGAGAATCAAGTTGTTTCACGTCTGATTGACTCGTTCGGGTCACACGACGATCCAACAAGTGGTATCAGAGCTCAGGAAGAAGAGTTTATACCAATTCAGATTGTTTTCATCACTTCTACTCATTCTTTTCTAAATTAAATGAGATTTAACGGACAAAATGGATTGAATTTCACATATATCACATAAAACACTGTTTTAATGAATCCTTGAAAGAATTGGACCAAAATTCGAACAAAATCTGGATCAATTTGACAAAACGATGGCCGAAATGATGATGTCATCATTATTTCGCATGAAATAGTCAGCTGGTATTTCATACGAAATTAACTTTGAGTGTCTTATTTTGTACGAAATCAGTGTATTTCGCACGAAATTAGCATACAGTTCCTTATTTCGCACGAAATCAAGTTTGAGAACCTAATTTCGCATGAAATTAGACCTTATTTCACACGAAATTAACTTGGAACATCTATTTCGCACCAAACTTGTTATTTCGTTTGAAGGGTATTTCGTTTGAAGGGTATTTCGTGTTAAAAGTATTTCGTGTGAAAGCTTATTTCGCGTGAAATCTGTTTTCATTTGAAGGCTGTTATTTCGTTTGAACTGATTTCGTTTGAAACTGTTTTTGTTAAAATCAAAAAAATTTCTAAGTGTTTGTTTATTGTTAAAGGTACTTGAAGATGGATGAGTTTATGAATCCGTTCAGTGACATGTTTGCTTTCACGGGAAACACCGGAGATGATACATCAAACAACACAAATGAAAATGCTTCTAATCCGAGTGCAAAGAAAACTTTGTCTGATGCTTTGAGTGTGGAGAGTGCATATGGCACATACAACAAACCTCCCAAACTGATGGCGATTGAAGAATACAATAGATGGGCTAAAAGGTTTGAAGAATGGCTAAAAGCGTTTGCGTATCCCAGTTGGAAGAGCATGAAGAATGGTTTCAATATGGGAAGATCGGATTATGAAAATATAGCAGATACTGATGTAGAAAGATTTGTTGCTGAGCAAAAGTGCATTGCATTGCTTCATCAGTCTGTGAGAGATGACATAATATCATTGATTGAGTACACAAATTCGAAAGATCTATGGGAGAAACTAAGAGTAAAATGTGTGGGTAGTGCTGAGATAGTTAAAAACAAAAAGAAGTTGTTAAGAAAAGAATTTGATTTGTTTGGATGTTTGAAAAACGAATCTGTATCTAAGATGAATGAAAGATTCGGGCATTTGAAGATGGATTTGGCAAGACATGGAATCATATATACTCAAGAAGAATTGGTTGATAAACTGTTTGACTCACTGCCTGATGAGAAAGACTGGCAGTACTTTGCTTTGATGCTGAAGAACACAGTAAAGTCGGAGGATCTGACGGTTGATCTGTTAATCGAAAGATTGGAGAGTCATGAATTAGAGATCAAGAAATCAAACAAAGTCAATAATTCCTCATATCAGCAGAATGTTGAGCTGTATTATCGAGGTAGTATGATCCCAAAGACTGTGTCTCCTAAGATGCTTTTTCAGCCGAAAGTTCTAACACGTCAAATCAAGAAGGTTCAAGCAGTGGTTATCATGGAGGTTCATCGTCAACTATTCCAAGTCAATCAGTTCCAAAGAATATGTTTCAATGTAACAATTCTGTGGATCTAAAGAATGCTCAAATTTTCAGTGAGGAATCCGCAAAGCAGCAAATGGTGTTTTTAGCGTCTGTTCTAGAATCATACGAAAGCCTTGTTGTGGGCAAGATTGGAAACACTAACCTCACCAAGGAGGACTATGATCAGATCGACCTAGAAGAAATGGAGTTGATAGATATCAGGTGGTGTATGGCTAGTGCAGTTAGACGAGCACAAAGGTTCATGGAGATTACAGGCAGACATTCTATTGGCGGACCTTCCACAAAGCTCGGGTTTGATAAATCAAAAGTTACATGCTTCAGATGTAAACAAAAGGGACATTTTAAACGTGAATGTCAAAACGCACCTGCTGATGATACTGCAAATCCATTCAGAGAGGATTATTACAAAAGAGCAATTTATCATCAGAACAAATCTGAACCGCCCAGAATGAAGCAGCTAGAAGATACCCCCAAAGAAAAATCAAGAGCACTTGCTGTTATTCATGATGACGAAGGTTTCGATTGGAGTGAACTGCTACCAGAAGAGGATGCAGTTGGCTATGCATTTGTGATAAAGCTTGTTCCTTTTAAAGATAGCAGAACAGAAGAAGAGAAATACATCAACAGAAAGATGAAAGCTCAAGACATAAAGTATAAAATATATTGTACATACAAAGAAGCAAAAAGGGTGAATAGATGGGATGCTGATAGAGAATGTTACCTTGATCCCAAAGGAAACATTGTTGTTGAACCTGATTCTATTAGTGTTGAAACTCTCACCGAGGAAATTGCTGAAGAAGAAGAAGAAGAAGCTAACCAGAGAATGTGGTGGGGAGGAGGTGAAGAAAAAGAAAAAGAAAAAGAGAAGGAGCTGCAGACAAATAAAATTGATGACGGGATTATTGATACGTCACAAGAATTCATAGCTGAGAATTTGAAGAAGATGGCTGACAAAGTGCTTGCTGCGAAAGAGCTAGAGGTAGTTTCTGGTTCTGGCACTGAGTCTAAAACCAAGGTCAGTCAGATTGAAGCAACCAATGAAACAGGTAAGAAAGCAAAGATTGAGAGTGACTGCAAAAATTGCATGAAAGACTGCAAGGTTTGTAGTACAGTTGCTTATCTCAACGGTAAAAAGGTTGAAGAACTGACAGGAAAGGTCAGATATGTTGAAGATCAGATCTTAAACCGTGACAAAATGTTAAAAGCTTCAAATGATAGATTAAAAGAATTAACTGAGAAAATCGAAAAAGATAAAAGTGACGTAGAAAGAATTAGGAAAGAAAATGAAAAGTTAATTCATGAAAATCGTCAACTTTCAGAAAATTTTGAAAAGCTAAAACGAACGGTAAAAGATTCTGATGAAAGAAATGGTAAAACAACCAAAGAGAATCTTCAACTGTCAGGAGTTCTTAGGGTAAAAGAAGAGCTAATCAATCAACAACTGGATGAAATTGCTAAGTTGAAGCTTCAGTTTCAAGAAGCCAAAATTGAAAACGAACGCATTCAGTTGAAATTGAACAGTTACAACTCCGCATGCTTTGTTCTTCAACATATAGTTCCTAAACCAATTGGAAAGAACAAAGCAGGCGAAGATGTATACTTTGATGGAACCGGGGTTGGGTTTCATCAGGTTCCACCACCGGTGTTAAACAATTTTTCAAAGAAAAAATCAGGGTTGGTTAATGATGAAGAAGAAAGTGAAGTTAAACTTCCAGACACAATCGATGTCACATTCAATTCATCTTCCGATGAAGATAGTGTCCAATCTGAAGTTGTGAAAAGCATGGTTGAAAATGTTTTAAAGTCTGAAAGTGACACTACTGAGGATGATGAATGCTTTTTGGACAAATATATTCCGAAATCAAAATCCAAAAACAACTTAAATGAAGAACCTAATCTTGTGATGTACAAGATGGCGGGATCTGATAAGTTGTATTCGGATCGTGATTTTCCTTTGGAAAATGTGAATGTTGGCAAATTGAGAAATGTGTTCAAGTTGATTGAGATTGATGTGTCTGAAATCGAAGGTTTGAAACTTGCTGAAAGACAATTGAATTTTGAAAAAGATAAACCTTACTATAAAAAACCTATTGTACCTCCACGGTTTTATAACAACAATCAAAACAATTGGTCGGGTGGTTATAAGGGTGGTAAGAATTATCAAAGAAAGAACTTTCAAAACAAGAAGTTTGTAGAGAAAAAGATGTTTGTGAAAAGCTCGAGTTCTCATTCCGAGCAGGAATCTGAAATTTTTTCAAAATCAAATGAAGAGTTTTTTGAAGAAAAGGCCTGACAGTCTCAGATCGAAGGCACAAGTCGGGTAGTTGATACTCGTACATGCTTTAAGTGCAACAAAGTTGGACACATTGCACGAAAGTGCACCAACTTAAAGCCTAAGTCTGAAGTTGTTGAGAGTCAGAAAAAGAAAGCTGATGCAAAAGGCAAAGCTCCAATGGTTGTTGAAAAGAAAGTTTTGAAAAATGAAAACACCAAGTTCAAAACTGAATCTGTAAAGAATGTGGTAACTAAAACTGATAAATTTTACAAACGGGTTGCTTCGCCTCAACAAGCATGGAAGCCAAAATCAGTTGAGAAGAAATCAAGTTTTCCAAAACCAAAGGTTTCTGAGACAGAAAAACAATCATCTTCTACTACTCCAGTAAAGATGAATGTTCATGTGGATTACCATGAGAAACTTGAGGATCAAAAGTCAACTATTTCTAAAAAGAATATTGTTCCAAAGAAAGACCAATCATCTGGTCAATCTATAAAAAATGATTTCTTTCTATACAAAGAGGTTGAGATTGGGTCTGAGGAGAGCTTAAAGATGAATGACAAAAATTTTCCGCCACTTGACACTGCTAAAACTCATATCAAAGTCAAGCTACCTGAGTCAAAAGAGGCTTGGGTGGCATCAAAATCTAACTAAAAGTTTGTGATATGTGCAGGAGCTTCCAAGATCCGTTTCACGTTGGATTATGGATAGTGGAGCTTCTTGGCACATGACGGGGAAGAAAACCCTATTGTACGATGTTCGAGGGTTTAATGGAGGATATGTGGGATTTGCAGGAAATCAAGGTGGTCGAATAGTTGGTGAAGGAACTCTATCTAATGGAATTGTCACGTTTGAAAGAGTAAACTACATCGCCGAGCTTGAAAACAATCTTCTGAGTATCTCTCAGATTTGTGATCGTATGTATACAATGCACTTTACAGATAACGAATGTTTGATCTTGAAACCAGGATTTGTTGTTTCCGAAGAGTGGGTTATCATGAGAGCACCCAGAGTCAATGATCTGTACGTGTTGGACATGAGTGTAGCAACTAGTACCATGGGTCAGGCTCACTGTTTTATGTCAAGAGCAACGAAAAAAGAATCGCAATTGTGGCATCGAAAGATGGGCCATATTCACCTACGAAAAATGAATTACCTGGTGCATAACGACTTAGTTATTGGTGTTTATGTGAAAGGTTTTCATCTTGAAGGGGAGTGCATTAGCTGTATCAAAGGCATGCAAAAGAAGACATCTCACCCTGGAAAGAAGGTTAACTCAGTCTCGAGACCGTTAGAGAGACTCCATATGGATTTGTTTGGTCTAGTAAACGTCAAAAGTATAACTGGGGATCTCTACTGTCTATTAGTAACAGGTGATTACTCGAGATTTTCATGGGTATCATTTCTGAAGACAAAAGATGAGACGTTTGAAAGTTTGATGACGTTATTCAGAAAAATTGAAAACTTGTACCAAACTCGAATCAGAAGAATCAGGAGTGACAACGGTACCGAGTTCAAGAACAACAAGATGGAATAATATTGTGATGAGAGAGGTATATTGCAAGAATTTAGTGCTCCTTACACTCCACAACAAAATGGAGTAGCTGAAAAAAAGAACAGGACACTAATTGAAACGGCCAGGACGATGCTTGCTGATTTGAAATTACTAGTCAATTTTTGGGCAGAAGCAGTGTCAGCCGCTTGCTATACACTCAACCGGGTTCTTACAGTGAAGAAATTCAACAAGACATGTTTTGAGCTGATCAACAATCGCAAACCGAATCTGAAATATCTGGAACCGTTTGGGTCTCCCTGTACA
Source organism: Helianthus tuberosus (assembly GCA_030545235.1). Lineage (NCBI taxonomy): Eukaryota > Viridiplantae > Streptophyta > Magnoliopsida > Asterales > Asteraceae > Helianthus > Helianthus tuberosus. The sequence continues at coordinate 121,238,145 of CM060377.1, read as the reverse complement.
GTTCTAGAACCTTTTGGTAAATTTGGTGCAAAGGGCATTGAAGGAATTTTTGTGGGTTATGCAAGTCCATTGAAACGAGTCTTTGTTCCAAGCTTGAAGCGGATCATCGAAGCACATAATGTTGAGTGTCAAGGTTATACCATGCCACCTCAGAATCCCGACGACTCATGGCGTTTTAATTAGATACTTTGTGGGATTCGTTTGACATAGAAGAAGAACCAGATTTCTTTGACGAGTTGGATATTCTGAGAGAATATGAAGAATCACAAAAAAAGGTTTCCAGCTGAGTATTCTAGACGTAAACGGCAAACTTCAAATGACGATGAAGCCGGTCCAAGTAATGCTGGAGGACATGATGATATTCAACAATCCTTAGAACAAGCTCATGGCAATCAGACGGCAGTCAATGATAATCAAGAATCTGATGATAGACCTATATTCGATCGTGGTGATTCAGATTCTGAGGGGGAGCAGATCCAGATATCAAGTCAAACAATTCTAGTCAGTGAACAAGGTGCAAATCAGAATGTCACAAATTTGGAAGGCGAGGTAGATGTTCCAGGCGAGGTGATGCCGAGAACTCTTTCATACCATCCAGAAGAGCTGATTATTGGAGAATTACAATCAGGCATTCGCACAAGACATCAAATTAACCAAGGCCTTACTTGTTTTTATTCTACAGTTGCTCCATTACAAAATGAGTTTTCACTTAGTTGTTTTATTTCGCAGATTGAACGACAAACATATAAGGAAGCACTAACTGAAGATTCTTGGGTCAACGCGATGCAAGAGGAACTGAGTCAGTTTGAGAAGTTAGGAGTGTGGAAATTGGTAGATTTGCCTGATGGTCACAGGAAGATAAACACCAAGTGGGTGTTTAAGTGTAAGAGAGACGATCGAGGGGTTATTATTCGTAACAAAGCTCGACTCGTAGTCCAGGGTTTTAGTCAGCGGGAGGGTATAGATTTCACTGAAGTATATGCTCCAGTTGCTAGACTTGAAGCGATCAGAATCTTCCTAGCATTTTCATCTTGGAAATATTTTAAAGTTTATCAGCTAGATTTTAAATCGGCTTTTCTCTATGGGAAGGTAAAAGAGGAGGTATATGTCGGACAGCCACCGGGCTTCACCGATCCAATCCACAAAGACAAGGTTTCCTTACTGGATAAAGCGATGTATGGTTTACACCAGGCCCCGAGAGCTTGGTATGAGACATTGTCTCAACATTTGCTAGCCAACAGTTTCATCCATGGAAAAGTGGATGCCACTCTCTTCACCAAAGAAGTCGACAGACATCTTTTGATAGTTCAAATATATGTGGACGACATCGTATTTGGGTCAACAAATGAAGATCTGTGCAAAGATTTTGAAAGTGTTATGAAGCAAAAATTTGAAATGTCATCGATGGGTGAGATGAAATTCTTCTTGGGACTTCGGGTTGATCAACTGCCTAAGGGAATTTTCATACATCAAATGAAGTATCTTCATGATATCTTAGAGAAATTCGGGATGTCCGGAACTACTCCAGCTTCCACCCCATTAGCGACGAACCATGGGATAAACCCTGATCTCACCGGAGAGAAGGTAGATGAAACGATGTATCATTCCATGATCGGATCGCTGATGTACTTGACTGCTTCAAGACCCGATATTATGTATCCAACCTGCCTCGCAGCGCGGTTTCAGTCAAACCCCAGAGCTTCGCATATGGTGATTGTGAAACGGATATTACGCTACCTGAAAGGAACTCCATCATTGGGGTTGTGGTATCCAAGAGAATACGATTTCATGCTTGAAGGGTATTCTGATTCTGATTTCGGATGCTGCAAAGTTAATGCTAAGTCACAACAGCGGGGTGCCAGTTTTTCGGACCACGATTGGTTACCTGGCAATGCAAGAAGCAGACCTCTGTAGCTTTATCCACATGTGAAGCTGAGTATGTATCTGCTAGCAGTTGCTGCTCTCAGATCTTGTGGATCCAGCAACAGATGAGAGACTACGGTTTGCAATTTCTTAACACCCCTATCTTTGTTGATAATGAGGCAGCGATAAACATAACAAAAAATCCTGTTCATCATGCTAAAACGAAACACATTGAAATTCCTCATCACTTCATCCGAGATTGTTTCGAGAAGAAGTTGATACGAATTGAGAAAATCCACACTGACGAACAAAAAGCTGATTTACATACCAAAGCGTTTGATAAAACTCGTTTTCAATATCTTTTAAAATTGAACGGTATGAAGCTTTTATCGGTGTTGGAGGAGATTCTTGGCGTAGATGAAGGTACCGCTGTAGATGATGTTGAGAAGCAATCTGCAATGGTTTGTCGATTTTTTACTTGTTTTGGTATTTAGGGGGAGGTAGGTTAATATTTTCAGAAAATACAAAAACAGTAAAAAAATTTCAAAAATACAAAAACATGAGATATTTCAAAATCCAAAAACTATAGAAAATCGGAAAAGAGCTTGTGTAAAAAGGGAAAATGATAGTACATCGGATTGACAGTTACAGTATGCTAAAGATATGTAAAGTTTAAAAGTTTTAAACAGTCTCGCTGATGATATGCCGATAGGTTTTTACACATTTAGTAGGTTTGTTCGGGATATAAACCTAAATCTTTACTTGCTTATTTCGTGGGGAACATTACTTGGATATATAGGTAACCCCTGAAATCTTGTTTGAAAGATCTCTCTTTCTGAGATACTAGGTCTTTATACTTAGTGATATCTGGGGTATTATCCTGGGACTTCTGATTTTGCGAAAGTAATGGCCTAGTCCCCGTATAATACTTTCTGCTTGCTTGAAATATAGCACCGCCCTCAGCATAAAAAATGATGAAACATTGAAAAATGTTAATCTTGTGCTGTTGAAGAAAAGATCCTTTAAAGGGGACACACCTAAAAGTCGAAGCCATCATCTCTCTGATTTTGCGTAAGCAATAGCCTGAGCTCTCATGGCCCTCGCATTTAACCTCTTACAGATATCATCTGTGGTATACTCACCTGTAAGACTGAATATTGGGATCTGGATACGAGAGTATATTCAAGAGGTGGGACACATGAATGAGTTTAAGTTCTTAAAACACCTAATCCGTATCCTGGACAGATTGAAAATTGTGTGAGAATTTAGGTGGATCAGTATATCGACAATCTAAGCGAATTGTTTAATTCTGAGTATGAAATTAAAGCTTAACGGTAATTGTGATTTGTCGACAGCTGATAAGATTTCCTAACACGCTCACCAAAAATATGTTTGTAAATAGTTTACATTTACTTCATTTCATTTCTGTTTAGCATTCAAGTTTAGAAACTTTATTCAAAATCCAAAAAGATTTTATATTTCTGCTTTATTTTCCGACAAACCAAAGTAGAAAGTTGATCTTCAGATTCGCAGTTTGAAGAAGATGCAGGAAGTTTCTGAGCTGGAAGATGAGTTGTGAGCTTATCTTGATTAAACCTGTTTATTGAAAAGTCAAAACAAGTTCATTAAGTTGAAACTTGTAAATTTCAGAAAAAATGTTTTGAAAAATGTTGAACAAAAGTCAGTTTTTGTTTCGTTTAGATCAACCAAGGTCATTAAGTTGGACTTGGTAGACAAATTAAGTGTCTAGGGTCATTAACTTGGACCTAGTTACTTAAGTGGATTTCTAAAAACTGATAAAAATGAGAAAGTCAATAGATTGTAATGTTATATTTTTGAGAAACAGGAAACAAGATCCCCATGGCAAAGTTTGTGTAAAGTTTGAACCAGAATTTAAGCTCCAGCATATTGAAAGGGGGAGTTTACATTCTGGATCAACATTCAAAGGGGAGTTTGAAGATAGAGATTGAAGGATGCTTACAGTGTCAGATATTTTGGACAGATTGAAAAGATAGACAAAGACTAAAGACTGAAGATTTGATGCTAAAGACTTCCTCAACATCCAAGGGGGAGTCTGTTGGTGCATAAATGTCTGTTAACTTCGTCTTTATCGAGTCTTGTGTCTAAATAGGATAAACCAGTGTTCAGCAGGTTAAAAATTAGGTTTTACATGTTAAAGGGGTATTTCGCATGAAATAGCAAGTGCTATTTCGTACGAAATTACACAAAGGTATTTCGCATGAAATAGCAAGTGCTATTTCGTACGAAATTACCACTCCTATAAATACCCAACCTGCTGTTTCAATTGTAACTTTTCGATTTCAGAGCCGAGGTGCTGCCAGTTTGTCAAACGATCAGAATTGCTTTGAAATCATTAATAAAAGGATAATTAAGGAGAATCAAGCTGTTTCACGTCTATATCACTGATTCCGCCTTTGATATGGATCATAAACTCTTCTGATTGACTCGTTCGGGTCACACGACGATCCAACAATTTTATAAGTCCGTCGTATATTAGTTTATGATTTATCACCACTACAAAACACACTACTTGATATAAAAAATTGAACTTTGATTGCCATCCCTAAATGAACAACAAAACCGAACTCCAGTTTCGTAGATTTTAGCTTTTAAACTCAATCAAATCTTTTATCTTCATCTTTATCCAAGATTTTAGGAGATTTTTGTTTTATGCGGATAGAGAATGTGTGGGAAGTTATGCGAGTAAGAAGGAATGATGGTTGTTTTTTTTATAAACATGCTCGATTGCTAATATCTCCTCCATGAATGAAATCAATCATTAATTAAAACACACATATTACCAAAGTGTCACTTGTCTAATCTCAACCATTAAAACCACTCATCTAATGACCAAAAACACTTCTACATTTTTATAAAAAACACACTTTGTAGAGAAATCATACCATGTGTATATATGGTTTAGCTTTTTAAAGGTTGTTTAAAGGTAGACATAGTATTGAAAAAGAAATTAACTGCATTTAAAATATAAGTGAAAATAGGATATGAACTTAATTCATTATTTATCTAGTATGAAAACGAATTCATGATAGGTGGTATTGTGGTTTGTAAAAAGATGGAGATTGGTAGTAGTTGGACGGAAATAAATATGCGGGCCAACAACAGTGACATCCACCAATACAAGAGGGCCTACTTACAGATTCGATCGATCACAAAAGCTGTTTTTTGTCGTTTCTGGTTTATATAAGATATTTCTTTTAAGAATTCTAGCAAACTATTGGAAAGCTAAGGCTGCGGGGTATGGGGCGGGAGTTTGGGCGTGGGTAGGGGGAAAGCGCCCAAGCCACCACCCCGGGTGGGCATGGGTTTCGGCGTGGCCCTTGGGGCATGGGTTTCAAGCCGGGCGTGGGGCGGTCTGGCCAAGCTGACATGGCGGGCTCTAATTGGACAAACCAAAGAAGCCGTTGGGCTAGCCGTTGGCCAACGGCTATCTTAAAAAAAAAAATTATTTTTCCACTATAAACCTCACAATTTCTTCCATTTTTTTACCACATTCATCTTCAATTCTCCATCTACAAAACGAAAAAATGCATCCTCATAACCGTCCTTTTGACCCGACCCACCCGTATGCACTCCAAGAAAATAATCCTAGCCCACCACCCATTCGTCCAATGCCTCGTCCATTTATGATACACTCTTCTATGCCACAAGAAGCGAGTTATGCATCGTATCTTGGGAATTGTTTGTTTACTAACTTCCCACACTCCGATGATGCGATACCTACACCGTTTACACAAACGTCCATCAACCTTTCACCAACCTCCATCGACCTTTCACAAAACGAAACCGTCCCCGAAACTCAACCACCCAACGATGGTCCTTCCGCACCCCAACCCATAAAAAAGAGAAGCCATAAGAAAAAAACCGAGGCGGATAAAGCACTTGAAACCATCAAGCGAAAACAACTAAAATGGACCGTTCCTGAAGAACTTGCATTGGCGAGGGGTTGGTTTCAACAATCTCAACATTCAACTTTAAGTATTCTTAAACTTTGTTTTTATTAATGTTTTTTTTATATAACTTTGTAATATATTAAATTTGTTTTTATAAAAACAGGAAATTCTCAACATCGAACCTATTTGTGGCAAGGGGTTAGTAGAATATTCCATCAAGAATTGGGAAAAGAGGTTTATCGTGAAAACGATAGCTTATCCTCGAAGTGGACCGAGATAAGCGGCCAACTTTCAAAATATAGTGGTTATTTAAATAAAGCAAAACAAAACCCAAAAAGTGGTGAAACCGAAGCCGACATTGTGACGAATGCATTGGTTCAATTCAAGACAAATGTGGGGACCGACTTCCGTTTCATGCATTGTTGGGAGATTTGTAAGTTTCATCCAAAGTGGGCGAATATCCCCAGTGGTAGCGAAAGCAACACGTCTTCCAAAAGGTCGAGGGCCTCGTCCCAAACCCAATCTGATGCACGAGATCAAGAGATTGAGGACCTTTTTGATGATTCGCCAAGCCCAAACCGGCCTGAGTATGGAAGAGATGCCACAAAAAGGCGTGCTCAAAAATCAAGATCTGCTACGGCATCACCTTCAGCTGGGAGTTCGCTCTTGCATAGAGGAATATACAGCGACCAGTTGGATGACATTTCATCCAAGATGGATACATTCAACGTCTTCCAACAACAAAGGGCCGAAATTCGGAAGAGCAAAGAAGCTAGAGATGCCGCTAGAGAAGCCCAGAGACAAAGACGGGAGGATTTGAAAAGTCTATCCCAGCCGATTGATCACCTAAAGGGTGACGAGTTGGAAATAGTCTTGGAGATGAGAGAAGAGATAAAAAAACAAATATAAACGTTAGGAAATTTTTTTATGTAATTTTTATGTAATTTTCTTTAATTTTTATGTAATTTTCTTTAATTAAAAACAAATACAAAGAGCCCAGCCGGGTCAGCCCAGCGAAGCCCACCAAACCCACGCCCCCAACCCCCGCCCCACCTTACCCTGTTTAAATGTGGGTCGCCCCATGTCTGCCACCCCAAGCCACGTTTCAACAAATGCCCCAACCCAAACCCAACCCCCGCCCCACCATACCCCGCAGTCTAAGTTGGGATAACATAATTTATTTGCTCTCAAATGAATACAATAGTTACTTTTCTAACACAGAATATAATAGTTAAAAACAATATGATATAAAAAATGTTTTATTTTAATTAACAATTGATAATGAAGACATCAACACTTTTATTAAAGAGTAAACTGCCATTTTGGTCCCTGTGGTTTGGCCAGTTTTGCCACTTTAGTCCAAATCTCAAACTTATTACATCTGGGGCCGTGTGGTTTGCATTTTGTTGCCATTTTAGTCCAAAATCCAAAATGTCTGATTTTTTACTGATTTACTGACTCTTTTTTGTCCTGTTGTGGAGGGGTATTTTGGTCATTTTGAAATTATTATTAACATTTTTAATTAAACAATAAACATTAATCAATAAACCCAATAAACCCATTTTGACTTCCTACATTAATCAATAAACCCAATAAACTCAGATCCATTTCCCCCAAATTCATCCACCTTCACTAACGTCAACACCGTCAACCAACAACCACCGTCAACACCGTCGCAACCAGCACCACCACCGCCTCCTCCCCCTTCGCAACACCGTCGCAACACCACCCTCTCTCTCTCTCTTTCTCAGTCTCTCTCTCCTGAACTCTTCTTATTCCAGCGATGGCGGATAACAACCACCGTCAACACCGTCGCAACCACCACCACCACACATCCACCCCCGCACCGAGCCATTCGACCATCACCACCGCCACCTCCTCCCCCTTCTCACTACCACCGCCACCATAACCGTTCCCCAAAATCAACCAAACCATCATTTTAAACCCACAACGAATCACTCGCCAAAAAGCTCTTAAACGCTGAAGAACAGCTCGAACAGCTGTACTCACGGAGAAAAGAGGATTATAAAGCGAATGCGAGGGTTGTTGAGATATTCGCCAGCCACCGTCACGGGTGGCAGCAGGAGGAGAAGCGGCTGCTCCGCCAGATCGATGATGACGTGGAGGAGAATGCTAATTTGAGGGCTAAAGTTGAGGATCTTGAAATTAGGGTTCTTGAGTTGCAGAGAGAGGTGAGTGAGAGGGATGAGTTGTTGAATTTTATGAGTAATAATAATAGGGATGATGATGATGGAGAGTTTTATGGGAAATTTAGGGGTTCAGATGAAAATGTTAATTGTAGTGAAAAGGATTACTATAATGTGGGTGATTTGGGGCTACAGTGCCTCCCTTAACTGTGTGATGGTGTGATGGTGGCTGTGGGTGGTGGTGGTGGTGGTGGAGAGGGAGTGAGGGTTTTGGGGCATCTGGGGAAGATGAAGAACTAAGAAGATGAAGAACATTGATCTTTTACAGGGATTAGTTTTATTTAATGTTTAAAAAAGACCAAAATGCCCCTGCACTACATGACAAAATAGGAGGTTGCAACAGTAAAAAAAAAAATAGGGTTTTTGGATTTTGGACTAAAATGACAACAAAATGCAAACCACAGGGCCCCAGATGTAATAAGTTTGAGATTTTGACTAAAGTGGCAAAACTGGCCAAACCACAGGGACCAAAATGGCAGTTTACTCTTTTTAAAATCAACAGAACATGATGAATTTTAATATAGATGATTATGTGGGTGGAGATATGATATGAAGTTTATTTGGCTAAGAAGGTTAGGAAGTGATCTTGACCATCCATTTAGTTAATCAATGGCTAAGATTAAATCAGGGAAGAAAAGAGGTGCGTGAGTTTGTTTAGGGGTATTCTAGTCAATCCAAGCCAATAGTTTCTCTCTCCTCCAATTCTCTCCCATTTTTTAAACGTTAATAACTCTTTCATACGACATTATTTTTTATAATAATTTCACCAAAAAAAAATGAGCGTTTTTTATCTTTAAAACGAGTATACTATTGCTATATTTTCGAATTTTTTTTCTAAAACCCAGTTGCGTAAAGCGCAATGGAAAAAACTCAGTTGCGTAAAACACAATGAAAAAAAAAACCTAAAAAATGACATTTTTCTAAAACGCAATGCACCAAAAACACAAAGAAATGTCTTATTTGTAAAACGCAATGGCCAGAAAACACAAATAAATGTCTTATTTCTAAAACGCAATAGCCTAAAAACTCAAAAGAAAATGTACTTTCTAAAACGCAATGGACTAAAAACACATAAAAATGTGTTTTACCTAAAACGCAATGCACAAAAAACACAAACAAATGTCTTATTTCTAAAACGCAATGGCCAGAAAACACTTAAAATGTTTGTTTTCTAAAATGCAATGGACTGAAAACACATAAAAAAATGTTTTACCTAAAACGCAATGCACCAAAAACACAAAAAAAATGTCTTATTTGTAAAACGCAATGGCCAGAAAACACTTAAAAATGTCTCATTCTAAAACGCAATTGCCTAAAAAAACAAAAGAAAGTGTTCTCTGTAAAACGCAATGGACTGAAAACATCTAAAAATTTGTTTTACCTAAAACGCAATGACTAAAAACACTTCAAGAATATATTTTTCAAAAACGCTATGGCCAGAAAACACATAAAAATGTTTTAGTTCTAAAACACAATTGCCTAAAAACACCAAAGAAAGTGTTCACTCTAAAACGCATTGAACCATGACAATAGTTTTGTCTGTGCTGTGAATTGTCTGAGCTGTGAATTGTCTGAACCAATGCAGTTTACGAATGCAGTTTTCCAGAGGCAATTTACAGCTCAACCCCAGCCAGGGGCGCTGCCCCCGGACCCCCGCCAAGATCGTAAAACGCAATAACTAAATCAAAAACCAAAATCGTAAAAATGAAATTAAAGAATTTCTTACATGAATCGAAGTGATTTCTTCAACAATTGATGAATTTTGAATGATTGAAACACTTATCAGCGCTCGAATCGAACGGATCGAGTGATTATCTTCAAAATCACCAGAAAAAAACGAGATTTTGTATGAAATTAAACTGGGTTTTCTTCAAAAAAAAAAACTGAAGAACACGTTGATCGGGTGTTTGAATCATTGATTGGTGACGAAAATCGCATTATAATGTAGTGATTATTGAGATAGAAAGTGAAAAAATGGTTGAAGATGGTGGGTTTTGAAAATGGTGGGTTTTGAAGTTACTGGGTTTTGAAAAGGAAGAAGAAATGATAAGATTGACTAAAATACCCTTTCTCTTAATTTTAAATTTTGTCACATGTCCTAATCATATTGCTTCCTATCATTCCTAGCCAAAATAAACTTTCTATTTGATCCACTCTCATGATTATATAAAATTATCAAAAATAAATGTAAATTATTTGCGGACGGTTGAAGCTGAGATTACTTTTGTTTCTATGTTGTATAAAATTAAATAAAACAAATATGCTTTTTATACAACTCTACATTTGTGTATCTGTATAGTCAATTTGACCTAAACTATGCATATTCTCGTTTATACTGGTTCTAGTAGATTAGATTAAATGTCAAGTATTCTTTGGTTATTAGGCTAAGGCCTTATTGAAGTGGTCACGTTGAAAATGCATTCAGAATTAAGAAAAAAAACTTAAACATTTATTCTTTAACAAAGCATGAAAAATTGTTTGGTAGTCATATCTTGTCACAATGTGAACAACATGAAGCATGATATAGTATTATATCTATCACAACATTGAGACTATTAATTTCATATTCAATAGAGTATGTGGGTGACTCTAAAGGGTGTGAGGCACAATTACATGACCAAAAACACGGAGGGCAACGAATATAAAGGAAAATTTTGAGACATAATTTGTACGACTTTGCACGCATAAATTGCCACACGGCCCAGTCTTAACTTTTCAATTGTGGTTCGGTAAATACGTCAAGTTGACTTGTTTAGGTTGCAGTTGGTCAAATGTAATTATTTATTATTATTATTATTATTATTATTATTATTATTATTATTATTATTATTATTATTATTTTTGTTATTATTATTTTTGTTATTATTATTATTCTTCTTATTATTATTTTTCAAAGAAAATAAGAATTATCTAAATTTCTCTTTTTGAAAAAAAAAAAAAAAACGTGAGAATCATCTAGAGGGTTTTTTTTTTTTTGTGAATGTGGGCTAAAGTCAATACTCATTCCAGTTATACTTTCAATTTGCTAGTTTAACATAACCGGCACTTCGATGGTTTTATTTTTATTACAAGTTTTCGAATTTCATGATACAATAATAACACACGACTACGTAAAAAAAATTATATAATTCTAGAATAGTCATTTTTTCCATAGCTCACGGAGTATGATATAACTATGCAGAAAAAGTTCATATAGCTATTGTTGATGCAACAAATACAAGACCAACGATAGTGACTAGGCTGGTTAGACAAAAGACTTGAAGGGTTCCGGTTTGCCTAACGCAGGTCGTGGGGTCCCCCCACGTTTGCAAGACGTGGAGAGAGGTTCACTAGTTATGTTTTGTTGTTTGCTCAAGATCTTCAGTTGAAGGGTGTTCAACTTCAGATGCAAGAGCAATCGAAATGTGTGTGTTGAACGTGAAGAAAAGAGACTTGTATGAAACAAGTGCTCGAGAAGAAAGATCACAGATCCTAGGAGAATCAGAACTGATCTGAATGTCCGAAATGCACTAAATGAAGTGTCATTTACAGAGGAAGATATCGCCCAAAGAGGAAACGTTGGACTAGTGAACCCTGCTTGCAGTGGGAGACTTACCCATTTTGGGGTTGAACGGTTTGAACCTGCGTGTAAAAGGGAGCTTCTTGTGTATGTGCTCTGCTTTTACGGCTGGGAGAGTGGACAAGGAATCAGTGAAGTGACATGCTACTGTTCATGTTATTTTTGCTGTTCACCACAGTTCCCGGGTTATGAAGCTTTCAACCCTTTAACCTTTCGAGCTAGTTCATGTTTTAGTCATTTTGTGAGATTTGAGCTACCCCGTCATCTGCTATGTTTAAATACAGTAACACGTCTATGTAATCATAAACCAGAGAGGTGTGTCCTACAATATTCTAGATTAAGCTAACGTTTAAATGTTACTTGGTTTACTTGTGTAAGTTAAAATTACTAAAAAAAATTATATATATTAAAATTTCTGAGTTTACATTATTTATATTTACTGAAAATGAAATTTGGAGTGGGAACATATTTTCGATTTTAGTAATCTCTAAAATAATATTGTGAAAGGATGCATCCAAAACACTACTTTTCGCCATTATTGTGGGTGGAGCCCAATCCAGATAAATGGAACAATTCATTTCCTTCATACAATTAAAAATCCTCTTTAGAATTGACGTTTACTTGGGGGCGTTTGGTTCGCGGAATGTATAGGAATTGAAATTGGAATCCCTATAATAATTGGAATTTGATGGATTCATTTGAAATCCATAGATGCGTTTGGTTGATAAATGTATTAATGGAATTAAAATTTAAAAATACCTAAAAAGACAAAATTACCCCTAGTTATAAATAATTGGCAAAAGTTTTAAAAACAACTATCTTATATATAAATTCAAAAAAATTCTAAAAAATTCAAAAAATTATAAAAAATTCAAAAAATTATAAAAAATTTTAAAAATTCTAAAAATCATAAAAAATTATAAAAATTCAGAAAAACTCAAAAAAATCCAAAAAATTCAAAAGTATCAAAAAAATTAAAAAATAAAAAAATCTAAAAAATAATAAAGAGTTCAAAAAATTCTAAAAAATAATAAAAAAATCTAAAAAAAAAATTCAAAAAAAATCTAAAAAATAATAAAAAGTCCAAAAAAATTCTAAAAAATCAAAAAAATAATAAAAACTAATAAAAAAAATCCAAAAAATTCAAAAAATCGAAAAAATTCTAAAAAATATAAAAAATCCAAAAAATTATAAAAAAACAAAAAATTCTAAAAATCAAAAAAATAATAAATTATAATAAAAAAACACAAAAAATTCTAAAAAATCATAAAAATTCTAAAAAAATTTTTATTATTTTTTTAGATTTTTTATTATTATTTTTTATTTTTAGAGTTTTTTTTATTTTTTAGAATTATTTGGATTTTTTAGATTTTTATAGATTTTTTATTATTTTTTAGATTTTTAGGATTTTTATTATTTTTTTTATTTTTAGAATTTTTTTATTTTTCAGAATTTTTTGGATTTTTCAGAGTTTTTTTAGATTTTTTATTATTTTTTTTATTTTTAGAGTTTTTTTGATTTTTTAGAATTATTTGGATTTTTTATTATTTTCTTTGATTTTTTATTATTTTTTTATTTCTAGAATAGAGTTAATTACATAGTTAGTCCCTGTGCTTTGCAAAAATAACATACTTAGGTACTAATAGTTTAAAATCACATTCTAGGGTATTAACTTTTCATTTTATAACGTTTGGAGGTATTAACATTATTTGTAGTTTTAAAATCACATTCTATTAGTACCTAAGTTTGTTATTTTGTGCAAACCATAGTTACTAACTATGTTAATACCCTAGACGTTAATACCTCCGAACGTTACAAAATGAAAAGTTAATACCCTAGAAGGTGATTTTAAACTATTAGTACCTAAGTATGTTATTTTGTGCAAACCACAGGAACTACCTATGTAATTAACTCTTTAGAATATTTTGGATTTTTTTATTATTTTTTTTTATTTTTTAGAAATTTTTTATTTTTTAGAATTTTTTGGATTTTTTTATTATTTTTTGGATTTTTTATTATTTTTTTGGATTTTTTATTATTTTTTTGATTTTTAAAATTTTTTGGATTTTTTATTATTTTTTTGATTTTTTAGAATTTTTTGATTTTTTTGAATATTTTGGAATTTTTATTATTTTTTTGATTTTTTAGAATTTTTTTTGTTATTTTATAATTTTCTGGATTTTTTATAATTTTTATTATTTTTTAGAATTTTTTGGATTTTTTATTATTTTTTGGATTTTTTAGAATTTTATAGATTTTTTTATTATTTTTGGATTTTTTAGAATTTTTTTGATTTTTTTTTTATTTTTTGGTTTTTAGACAAAAATGAAAGAGGCAAGGGGTTATTTCCGTAACTTTGGAAACATTCCCGTGGTTTTTTATACTTTCCTTTGAAATTTAGAAGGAATTTGAATTCCATTAAATAAGGGATTTTGTTGGAATTGAAATCCAATTCCCTTCAACTAATTTGTCCAACCAAACACATAATGGAATGGAATGGAATTCAAATTCCAATTCCCTTGAAATCCTATGGATTCCTGTCAACCAAACAGGCCCTTGGATTTTTACGTTGTTTTATTCAATTAATATTTTATGCTAAAAATATATTTAATTTCCAGTATTTATGTAGTCCACAAAATGTTGAAATTGATCCACTGAATAAGTCGTAGAAAATATGGATAGTTAGATGCCAATGTGAATATGCTTCAGATTTTCACAAATACTAACGTAAATTAATACTGGAATCAATTTAAGAAATACTATAGTTTTCTAAGTTAATAAATAAAATGTTGAAGGCCCAAACTATCTACACACTTGGTGTGTAGATAGTCACCCCAAAAAAGTGTTTTTTGTCCTTATGTACACACCCTGCATTGTCGAACTGTGGCCAAAACGCGGCGTTTTGGTCCGGTTAACCAAACAAAGACTGACGGGTGTCTGACGGGTCTGTTGACCGGACCAAAACGCTGAGCTTTGGCCGCGTTTTGGTCCTGTCAACCAGACCGGGTGTCAGTCTTTTGTCTGGTTGACAGGACCAAAACGCGGCCAAAGCTCAGTGTTTTGGTCCGGTCAACAGACCCGTCAGTAACCCGTCAGTCTTTGTCTGGTTAACCGGACCAAAACGCCGCGTTTTGGCCACAGTTCGACACTGTAGGGTGTGCATATAAGGACAAAAAAATCTTTTAAGTGTGTAGATAGGCAAATGGGTGTGCCAATAGGTACACTCAATTTTGAAACACATTTGTCAACGTGTTCAATCATTTTGTTTATTTTTCAACAATCATTAGAATTCCCTTCTTAGGCTATAAGGTGTGGTCATGACTACAGTGACCCTCCACGTTATTGTAATGCCATTCACCTTTAATCCACAATTCAAAACCAATACTCTAAGGCTAATTAAGGGTGTGGGGGGCATGAGTTGGGTCATCAATGCCACATATGACTAATAGATTACTATACCACCCCTTACTTAATCCACCATGGTTAGCATGGATTAAACCATGGCAACCATGAGTCTACTTTCCTTTTTAAATATTTTCTTTACATTTTTACAAAAATAAATTAAAATAAGAAAATAGTGGTTTGAGTCATGACCACACCCTTAGGCTAGTGGTTGTGGATGATGGATTGGAAGTGGGTGACATGACGCGGATGTAGAGGGTCATGGTAACCATAAAGGTCATGATCACACCCTATAGCCTAAGGGTGTGATCATGAACCAAACCATTACCACCTTATTTATTTTAATTTATCTTTGTCTAAAAGAAAAAAGAATTGATTACTTGAAAAATGGAAAGGAGGACCATGGTTGCTATGGTTTAATCCATAGAAACCATGGTGAATTATGGAAGAGGGTGGTATAGCCTTCTATTCATATTCCTACGTAGCGAATCATGTCCCAACCATGACCCCACACCCACGTAATATAATCAACATCCTAACAACTTCATGAGTAACCATGTGTTCATATTACCACAAAGTTATTAAGTACTTCATGTAGGTAGAAGAAATTACCACAAAGTTATTAAGTACTTCATGTAAGTAGAAAAAAATTACACATTAGTTTACTCATTTTTTAAGAAATGAATTAACTTAGATAATATTTTTTATTAAATAATTTGATTTAGATAAATCTAGTTATAGAGTGAACAAATATCTAACACTCTTACTAATTTGTTAGCTTGAAACAATTTTAAAGGAGCAAGCACCACCTTTGCGTCTGTCATCTGCCAATCACCCATTGTTGCTACAACGGTTGCCGTAACTATCACCACCACCATTTGCTAATTGCACCACCACTACCATTAGTGTCGCTACCACAACCATCCCCGACACAATTGTCACTACCTCCACCTTCACCGTGGCCATCATGCTAGCTCTAGTGTCAACATCACCGCCACCATTACCTTCGCCCGTCATTCCACTAGTATCCACGAAAACAATTTAGTATGTGAACCCATTAAATTATTTTTCTAAAGCGATTCGCTCGAGTCAAGTTTTATTGTAATCACATATCAATAAATTGTTTTGTTGGTTCAACTTTTGTACCTGATTTGTAGATGAACAGTCTATGTTTATTTAAAAAGTAACTATTGTGTTATGTTCATTAGGGTCCATCCAACAGTTTTTATGGAAGCCCTAAGCGAAATACAAAATCAGCAAGTTAATTATTTTCTATAACTAACTTGAGTAGTGTTTTTCAAGCTACAAATCATTCAATTCGAAAAACTGATTAGTGATTTGATGATTTTTTAGGGTTGCTCAATATATATAGAAACGGGATCAGGAGAAAACGCTCAAAAGTGTGAGAACGCATCCTGGCCCAACACGTGTCACGCGGCATAGAGAAGGGCGGAGGGGCTTTTTTGTCCTTTCATCTTCTGCTTTTCCAGTTTCGCTTTTCCCAATATTGTTTTAATTTTTGGGGTTTAAGATTTTTGGTGTTAACCAAATTCAATAATTAATGGCGTTTAATGGTTTCATTGTATTAACATTTTGGGGTTTATGACGTTTATTCAAATCGTATGCCATTGGAACCCAGGGAGGTCAGGAAATCTATCTGAATGGCGTTTTTCAATGCGTTTTAAACAAGATGGCCCATTGTTCTATTATTTTTTATATACATTTTGGCGTTTGTGGTATCTTGAAGTTTTATAATTGTTAGATTATATTTCAACCACAGGAAAAAATACAAGCGAAGAAAATAAATTAAAAATCCTAATCGGATCACCCTTCACAATCTTCACCGTCATCAGTCTCTCTCTTCTTTAATAG
This sequence comes from Helianthus tuberosus, assembly GCA_030545235.1. NCBI lineage: Eukaryota > Viridiplantae > Streptophyta > Magnoliopsida > Asterales > Asteraceae > Helianthus > Helianthus tuberosus. Next base: position 121,221,310 of record CM060377.1, on the reverse strand, counting down.
TACAAGAAATGTCACCAAATATATGGCTTTTTATGTAAAACTTAACAAACCCATCGGTTTGATTATTTTGCTTGCTCTTCTGTTGAAGTGGCTTTTTTGTGGGTATTTGGGGACATAGATCTATGACGTGTGGGTGAGTTTTTCGCGTTTTCTTTATCTTGATCTTCATCTTTATAATCATCCCACTCTTCAGTGTCATTTATCTCTTCTCCTCATCCAAACCTTCTTCAAGAACAAAAAATACAAAATGCCATATGACTGACATCAGTATTTTTTTCTTGAATTTTTGTCCATCTCATGCAGCGAAATCTTACTGAGTTACTCCCCTCTGCTAACAATTCATTCAGTGAAACTTCACGAAGAACAATACTGATTATCCAAGAAAGCATATTAGTCATCTTTGATTTTTTTATTTTTTGGCGTTTTACAGTGAGTGGTATTTAATAGTATTGGCGTTTGTTTGTTTTTTTTGTTCGATCAAATGGAAGTTGTTGAGACGTATTATTTTATAGGATGTCTTATTGACGCCTAAGTTAGGTGGTGTATTATTATTATAATGTATTCGTCTTTTCAGTTACTGTTTGTAATTATTGTTTTTGATAAGCTTTATCTCTGAAGTCTGTAACAGGTCCCATCCTTTAAGTTTGGCGTTTTAGATTCTAATATAATAAATTTTCCCTATCTTCAGTATTACTGATTTGTGGTTACTGTTTCTAGTTACATTTTCAAGTTTGTTTTTTATTTATTTTATTATTATTATTATTATTATTATTTTTGGTTTTTTATAATACTTTGTACAAAGTAATTTTATTATGGTTTGGTAATTTTTGTGGCGTTTTATGGCATGTTGGCGTTTTGACAAGCATTTGGCTTTTTGTCGTTTTTATTAGATATTGCGTTTTTATTAGATATGGCGTTGTTATTATATAACAATCAACTGAAAAATAAAATTAAACAAAATAAATATTGATCTTTCAAATCTTCACTGTCACCAGTCTCTTTCTTCTTTTGAAGCATCTTCACTGGCTGTTTCGACTTTCGTATGATTTTTTTTTGAAGTAGTTTTTTTGTCGCCGTGTGGAAGCACAAAGTCTGAAATCAGCCTCTTTTTCTATAATATTTTTCCATCTCATGCAGCAAAATGTTATTGAGTTTACACCCTTTCATCTAAAATGTTATCTTTTTTGGCGTTTTAACGAGAAAAAGAATGCCACTAAATAAACCATCTTAAAACTGTAAATTTGATCATGCGAAAATCAATAAAGTGTTGATGTATGGTGATGGGCAACATTGATAATCCTCAGTTAAGAAAGATAACTGACAATGTTGTCCACCCCATACAGCTAAACTTTATTGACAACAAATCTCAGTAGTGTTTTTGTATGTTTTGGCGTTATAAATTTTATGGAAGTTGAGGATAAGTCAATAAGATTTTACTCAATGAAATGGTCAATATCTTTACTTAATGATTTTATCCATTACATTGAGCGAAAGCTTACAGACAACCAAACTGAATTTCTAATAAACGTTTTGGGTTAGAAGATATTTGATGTTTGGGTTTTCTGGCGTTTATCAGACGAATAATATATATTAAATATGGCGTTTGGGGTTTGGGGTTTTGTGTGTGTTTATAATTGAAAGTCTGAGTTGTTGTATATATAGGATTTTTTGGCGGTTTTTTAGGCGGGATTTTATTATAATTAAGTTTGACGTTTTATATTTAATGGCGTTTTTAGTTAGAATGGTGTGTGATTTTTGTTTGGCGATTTATTTTTATGAGACGGCGTTTTGTGTGGAGAAGTCAAAAGACCCTTTTACCCTTAATGAAGCGCGTCCACGTAATAAAATTGATGTTATTTACGAAAACGCCACCGCGCCAATCTAGTCCATAGATTGTTTTGATCGGACGATCCATAAGCGTTCTCACCGTTCTCACACTTTCCACCGTTTTCTCTAAATCCTGACCCTACACACGCACACACGCACACACGCACATTAGTAGATGATGAAAAATTAGTCTTTACCTGTTGAGAATCTACAATTGAGATTTGAGACGTTAAATAACCATAGCAATGACTACCCATAATGCCACCCCTAATTTCGCCCAATCCGAGAAAAATCGTAAATCTTGGATCTAGAAACTTTGTTTAAATGAAAAAAAACAATTCTAATATATGAAAAGAAAAAAAGATTTGGAGACCCTTGTTTTTTTGTTGCCCTATGCCTTAGTCTAGATTGATAAGTTTGACGGGCCTGATAGTCATATGTTGGCCAGTGTGTATTCTTAGTGAATATAAATGAGTATGTAAAATATAATCATATGTTAATCAACTTTGTAGATTTCACCGTGCATAATTTTGAGCCACTCATGGTAGGCACAACATTAGTAAGTTTATAAGTACTACGAATTAGTACAAAATAAAATTACTATGCAGTCATTCACACCAAGTTTAAAAGTACCGTAAGTCGGTGTGAAATAAACTTACCATGTTACCTTTTGTAAAGTTCAAAGAAGTTTATTTGTAAGTCACTAGGTTTTTTTCATTTATTCCCTTCGATTGTTTGATTTATTGAAACATAATCCTAATAAACAAAGACATCGAACGAACCATAATATTCATAGCTTCTTCATTTGATCATATTCACACATTTAAAGTTGTTGATATGATATGTCAGCTGAACATTCAAATGGTATTATATTAATCTTTTTCCTCATAGATTTTTCATGTTTTTATTTCATAATACCTAATTAATGAATATTTTACGAGGATATTCAACATTTTAATATTTTTAGGGTTTTAAAAGTTGTCTTATGTATTTTGGTATTTGTTGATGCAACAAATACTAGACCGATGGTAGTAGCTGGGCTGGTTAGGCAAAAGGGTTGAAGGGTTTGATTTTGCCTAACGCATGTCGTGGGGTCCCCCCACGTTTGCAAGACGTGGAGAGAGGTTCACTAGTTAGATTTTGTTGTTTGCTCAAGATCCTCCACTGGAATGTGTTCAGTTTCGGATGTGGGAGCAAAGGAAATGTGTGTGTTGAATGTGATGAAGAGTGACTTGTATGGAACAAGTACTCGAGAGTTATGACCAGGGATCCCAATGGAATCAGGGCTGATCCAGAATGTCCTGAGCACTAAATGAAGTGTCACATATATAGGGAAGGTTATCGCTCAAAGAGGAAACCATTGACTAGTGAAACATGTCTGCAGTGGGGGACTTCCCCTTTTGGGGGTCGAAGCCTTTTGACCTGCGGGTAAAAGACTACCCTCTGTGCACTTGTCCTACTTTTGCAGCTAGGAGAGTTTGTGTAGCAATCAGAGATATGACCATTTACTATTCATGTATTGCTTTATCCTAGCTCCCGGGTTTTTAACCTTTGAACCTTTCAACCTTTTAAGCGTTCATATGCCTAAGTCATTTTATTTGGCCTTGGGCTACCCCCGTCATCAGCCCCCCAAGTCAGAGGTTTTTGGGAAATGAGCTCAAAGACTTCTGACTTTTACATATTTATTTGCATTGCTTAAATGCTTGGAGGCTTGAAGGGTTGAGAACAGTTGAGAGTTTTTTGAATTTCAAAACTGACAACTGATTTGATTGATGTGAGGCAGTTTTTCAGTCGGCGGTTTTTATACACTAGGTAATAATAACCTCTTATTTAATTACTTTTTCATTTATTAACATCTTTTTGGTGAGATTTTCACTTATCTTATTCCCAGAATTCCGAATTCCTCTTCTAAAACTCAGGTTAGTTCCCATTTCCTTCTGTGTTTTGCTTGTTCCTTTACTTTGATCATGGGTGCACGGAAAGATCTTTCCGTTAGTTTTTCACGCCTCACCCAAGAGGAAGTGGAGAATTTTTGTATGGATTGGGGCATTGGCCTTAAGTTTAAACCTGTTGCTCCGGGCTGTGATAAATCCGTTGATCAATGTCCCCCTGGTTCGATTGCTTTGTATTGTCGGCACTTTGAATTTTCCAACCTTCATCATCCTTTTTCGCTCTTTGTATTGAATGTTTTGGAGTATTATCATGTTTCCTTTGGTCAAATTCATCCGAAGGGCATGGCTAGGGTTTTACACTTCGAGGTTTTATGCCATGCTTGTGGTTATGACCCTTCATTGTTGTTATTCCGTCGGTTTTTTCGTTTGGCAAAAAACGGTGATTGGTTCACCTTTGAGACATCCAAGGTTGACACTTGCTTAATCTCTTCCATGGTTACCACACTTGGTACTTGGAAGGATCGTTTTTTCTGGGTTTCTGATTCTATTATCCCCTTCAAGGTGTGGAGGCACCCGGATGCCGTTCTTAATGAACCGGAACCTTCCGAATCTGATTTGAATGAAGTTTTTCTTAAAGCCATCCGAGAGTGTCCTTCAAGGGTTTGTCATTTTCCCGAACATTTGCTAGTTCTGTTAGGTGTTAGCAAATTGTGGGATAAGGCTAATCGGGATCCGGTTCTTATGAGGAATGGCCAGGGTATGATTTTTCTTTGTTTTGCCTTTTTGGGATTTCTTTATTTGGTGACTTATTTGTTTTTGTTTTAAAATATTTTGCTGTCATGTCTGCTTTGGACTTTATCAAATGTGATGATACATCTGATGTTGCTTTCACGGATGTTCAAGCCGCTGAAGGGGATGATGCTGTTGCTAGGGGTGTAGAACAGAGGTTTGTAGATGCTGGTTATGTTAGTGTTTCCAACGTCAAGGGTTTTACTAAGCCTGCTGCTCCCAAGGCTTCAACCCGCCGTTCTACTCGTCGTTTGTTAAGGAGTGCACCTTAATCCACTTCTTCTGATCCGGTGGAATTAAGTGATGATATTGAGGCCTCTGAGGGTCAAGATATTGATGTTGAAAAGAAGAATAAGTTGGTTGTTCATGGTAAGAAGAAGGCTTCAGCCAAGAAGGTTGTGACTACTCCTGTTCAGGGTTCATCAAGCAGAGACGTTGAAGGATTGAATGAAGATGAAGTCTATGTTCCTGATTGAACTGTAAAGGTTGGTGATAGTTTCAAAGATCCAAATGTTTGTGCTAATGTTTTAGCTCACTTTGCTCCTCCTGGCGTTCGTGGTGCCATATCTGAAATGGAAAGAGACCATTTTATATCGAGATTGATGCTTAGCTCCTGCAACCTTTCTGCCTTGGTTGCTGAGGGTGTTACCCGTTTTCAGAAGGGGATGTAGGAGTACGAGGAGTTTTCTAAGAAGAAGGAGAAGATGAAGTCTTCAATGGCTGCAATGAAGAAGGAGATTGATGGTTTTTCAAAGAAAGAAGAGGCTTGGGTCAAGAAGGTGGGTGAATTGACAAGAAGGCACGAGATTGAGATAAACGATCTCAAGAAAAGCTTCGAAGCTGACCGGTTGAAGCTAAAGGCTGATAGGGAAGCCTTGAATGTCCAGCAGAGGGCCTTTTGAAGAAGAGAAAGAGGGTTTGAAGTCTTTGGTTACCCAAGCCACTGGTGATAACCAATGGCTTATTGAGCAAGGTTTCCACCAAGTTGTTACCTTCCTTCTTCATTCTAAGGAGTTCAATTCTGCTCTTGGTGAAGTTTATACCAAACTGCTCAACTTGGGGAAATATCAAGGTCTCATTGCCGGTTACAAGCTTCATGAATCTGGTCATCCCTTGGAAAAGTCTCCTTGGTACCGTCCTGAAGCTTCTGAGGTCTTCAAGGGTTCCATTGAGCAGATGGATAGGCTAACCTATCCGTATGTTAATCAGGTTGCAGCTTGTTTTGGTAAGCCCCTTTGTGTCTTGCAGGAGCTAAGACCAGATGGTCTTAACGAAAAAGTTTGTTCTGAAGTGCTCGGCTCCCTTTCAAGAAAGCGATCTTATTCAGGAGATAGCGAGGATACCTTTTCGAGAGAACCTGATGCTTCCAAGGATGCGAGCTTAGAAGGTTCAGCAGTTGGTGGTGATGGTGGCTCGAAAGCTAAGAAGTCAAAGAAAGCCAAGAAGGTTAAAGGTGATGGTTCTGGGGCTTCCAAGCCTCCTGCTGATGCTTTAAAAATATTCGTAGCTTTCTTAGCACCCCAGAAACAATTTAATGGTTTGTATGTTTAAACAATTTTAAGTTTTGCAGGAACCCCTAAGGTTCCTGCTTTGTGGTTGTGGTTTGGCCTTGGTGGCCGTTTAAACAGTTTCTTAGGTTTACATGCCACTAAGGCTTGCTTACTTGGATGTTTGGAAGCCTTTTAAGGCTTCTTTTGTTATGTTACTAAGTTTCTATTATTTGTCTTGTGTTATTTTTTTGTGCTTGTTTTAGTAGGGCAGCTTGGTTGGCTCCAAGCCTTCAAGGCTTCTGGCTGTTTGAATGTATGTAGCTTGAAGCCTTCAAGGATTTCGGTTACTACTTTAGTTTTATGACTTGATGTTTTGGTTTGTATTTTTGAGTTTTGGGTTGTGTGTAACCTTTTTACTCATGTTGTTGCATTGCCCCTTGAATTATTTCTTATCTTTGTGGTTTTGTCTTTGTTAGGTTTGTGTTGTCTTTATGTTTTTCATACCTTAAAGGGTTCAGTGCTGCAGTCACTTAGCCTAGGTATTTTTAACAAGAAGACATATCACCTATCCTATTCATTATTTTCCTTAGTTTGATTTCATTTCGTAAGCCTGTTTTTTGATAATTTTTCTAAGGCTTAAGGAACATTTGGTGTAGGTTGTTCGGACCCGTCTATGAGACAGCTTTGTTTTCAATTATAAGTCTCATAGAGTTGTATTGATTTAGGAACTCACCCCTTATATAGGTTCATTCAACCCTTGAACCTATTGAGCGATATGGCCTGGGAGCTCATCCCCTTACATGGCCCTTGCCATAGAGTTTCTTGCTAGGTTCTCAACCTGATTTTAGGATAGAAAGACAAATTTGATAAAACATCTTCATTCATTCAAGAGATATTGTGTTACAAAAGGTAATCATAGGACAACTCTTGAAATACAACTTTGTGAAATACAAACCAATCTTTCTTGATTAGACATGAAACTTTTTAAGGGTTTTCCCATTCCAATGTCTTGGAAGCTTTTTGCCTTCTGAGTCTGCTAGCTCATAGGATCCACCCCTATGTGCCTCAAGGATTGTATATGGCTCCTCCCATTTTGGGCCAAGCTTTCCTTGGTTCTCTTTTTTACTAGCCTCATTGTTTCTAAGCACCAGGTCTCCTGGCTTGAAGCGTTCGTGTTTGACTCTTTTGTTGTAATAGGCTTCCATCATTTGTTTGTGCTTGGCTTCTTGAATTGCAGCTTGGTCTCGTGCTTCCTCTAGGAGTTGCAAGTTCAACATGGTCTCTTTGTGGTTCGCTTCGGGATCCATGTTGACCGTTCTTTGAGTTACAACTCCTACTTCAGCTGGAATCACGGCTTCAGATCCAAACACCAAGCTGTAAGGTGTTCTTTTGTGGCTTGTTTTTTCGGTTGTTCTTATGGCCCATAGAACCCTTGGCAACTCTTCAAGCCAATTGCTTTCATGCCTTCCCAATCTGGCCTTGATTCCTTCAACTATGCTTCGATTCATCCTTTCAACCTGATCGTTTGATTGTGGATATGCCACTGAGCTGAAAACCTGAGCTATTCTGAATTCTTTGCACCAAACGCTGAAAGGCTTTTCAGCGAATTGCTTTCCATTATCGGTGACAAGCACTCCCGGCAATCCATAACGACAAATAATGTTTTCCCAAACGAAGTCAATGACTTGTTTGCCCGTGATTTTTGCAAGTGGCTTAACCCCAGGTCACTTGGTGAAGTAGTCTATGGCCACTAATAAGAACTTCACTCCACCTTTGGCTGGTGGGAATGGGCCAACGATGTCCATTCCCCATTTATAAAATGGCCATGCTGAGGTAATCGGGACAAGGTCATGCTTGAGACTTTTTGGGACTGGTGCATGAATTTGGCAAGAATCACATTTTCTTAGTTGTTCAGCGGTGTCTCGGTGCATGGAGGGCCAAAAATACCCAAGGTTCATTAGTTTAGCAACCACCGTTCTTGCTCCAAAATGAGCTCCACATATAGCTTCATGAACCTCTTTGATCAAGTATTGACTTTGTTCGGGACCGACACATCTCAGCAAGGGTGCAAGGTAACCCTTTTTGTAGAGTATTTCACCTTGCAACACGTACTGTCTAGACTTGACTTTAACCCTTTCAGCCTCTGTTTGATCAGCAGGTAATTCACCATTTTTAAGGAATTTCTTAATTGGAGTCATCCAATTGGGGCCTTCTTCAGTGATTACGTCTTGAACTTCCAATTCTTCGATTGATGGAGTTTTCAACACTTCTACCAATACCTTTTTAGTGAGGTGGACGAAGGTGAGAGAAGCGAGTTTACTCAAGGCATCAACTTTCTTATTTTGAGATCTGGGAATTTGCTTGATGGTACATGTTTGGAATGTGTTCATCAGCTCTTTGGATTTTTCCTTGTACCTCTTCATGTTAGGTTCCTTTGCAACATAACTGTCGTTCACTTGGCTTGACACCAACAACGAGTCCGTGAAGACTTCAAGCTTTTGAACCTTCATTTACTTAGCCAACCTTAAGCCAGCTATCAGCGCTTCATATTCAGCTTCGTTGTTGGTGGTCTGAAAAGCAAATCGAAGAGCATACGTGAATTCTAACCCTTTCGGGTTGATCAAAATGAGTCCGGCCCTTGACCCTTAAACGCTTGAAGCCCCATCGGTAAAAAGCTTCCAGGCTTCAAGGTTTGAGGGTTCAGTGGCAGTTGTGTTTACTTCAGCGATTGTTTATTTTGGGACTTCTACAATGAAATCAGCCAAGACTTGGGCTTTGATGGCTTTTGTTGGAACGTAGGTGATGTTGTGTTCACCGAGTTCCACAGCCCACTTGGTTAATCGCCCTGAATTCTCCGGTTTTTCAAACACACTTTTTATGGGTTGGTCGGTGACCACTTGTATGGGCTGGTCTTGGAAATACCTTCGAAGCCTCCTAGCCATTTGGACTAAGGCTAGAGCAAGTTTTTCCAGGGGAGGGTACTTGATTTCTGCAATTTTAGAGTTTTGCTGAAGAAATAAACGGGTACCTGAACTTTGTCTCGTTCAATGGTGAGGACCGCACTTATTGCTTCTTCAGCAACTGAAAGGTATACCAAGATCAATTCTCCCGTTTCTAGGGCTGCAATGTCAGGCAATGAAGCTAGGTGTCGCTTCATCTGGTTGAATGCTTCTTCAGCCTCATCAGACCATTTGAAGTCCTTCTTGTCAGAGCACCCCTTGAGCGTTTTGAAGAAAGGTAAAGATCTTTCAACCAATTTTGAGGTAAAACGCTTCAGGGTTGCAAGCTTCCCATTTAAGCTTTCTACTTCTTTTTTTGCTTCGTGGTGGCTTGGTATCAAGAACAACTTTCACCTTGTTGGGATTGGCTTTTATACTTTGTTTTCCCACAATGTGTACTAGAAACTTTCCTTCCTCGAACCCAAACGAACATTTCTCGGGGTTGAGCTTCATGTTGACCTTTCTTAAGTTCTTGAAGGTTTCTTGGATGTCATCAAGCATTTGGTATTCCGTTTTGCTTTTGATTACCAAATCATCGACATATGCTTCCATGTTTCTGCCAATTTGACTAGCAAAAGCCTTGTCAACCAGGTGTTGGTAGGTTGCACCCGCGTTTTTGAGACCAAAGGGCATCTTTTGGTAGCAAAAGATTCCTTTGTCCGTGTGAAAGGCAGTTTTCTCTTCATCTTCTTCCTCCATGAGAATTTGATGGTAACCCTTGTAAGCATCTAGAAAACACTTGAAAGGGTAACCGGTGAGGGAGTCAACCTTGAGATCAGTTTCTGGCAACGGGTAACAATCTTTAGGACAAGCCTTGTTCAAGTCCTTGAAGTCTATGCACATTCTCCAAGAGTTATCGGGCTTTCGAACCATGACTGGGTTTGCAACCCAGGATTGATACTTGACTTCCTGGAGAATGTGACAACCGTCAAATTTGCATGCATCCGTACAATTAATTAGTAATGATTTATACTTAATGACTGTGCTTGATTACAACTGACAATTTAAACTGCTTTATGATTTTTGTATCATACATACATATGCATCATATTTCATACAGTCACTCCATTTATTACACACAAACTTTAGTGACATACTTGATGCACAAACGACAGTTAGCACACTGAACGGATAATTCAAAAACATGCTGACAATGCCAGCACATGGACAAACAATGTTTTTGAGGCCAGTATGAGCCAGGGACAGGGTACTACACTAGTATGGAGTGTAGGGAAGTGATGACCATAAAACTGCATCACTAGGTGATAGTTAAAGTGCCTGGAAGTGCCTAAAACTCACTAATAATGCAGAATTCTACATTATTTATCAGAAAATTCAGCATTTAACATACTAGTAATATGCAAAATTATGACTAAATGGTCCTGAATGCTTTCCTAAGTGTTGGGAATTAATTGTGTTACAAAAGGGTACATAAAAGACACCATTCGGAATAACTTGACACTTTAACGAAACGGTATCTAACCGAACAACCGGACATTACCCGGAACACTAAAATATTACTAGAAGCTTTGTTTTTATTTTTCTAAGCTAGTTACGGTTCCCGAGCACACCAACATATTATATAATACATGATTTCACATAAATGCAAGACCCTTACACTTAGCACCCTCCACTAATCACCTACTTGCCAAATAATTTACAATTACCCCCCTCCCATCAAACTTACGGCCCCATGTGGGGTGGCCCCACACAAGATTTACCTAAATCTTACTAAATCCTCCATATCCACTCCTTGGATTTGATTTGATTTTGGGAAGATCTTGTTAGTACTTGAATTTGATTTACTAGATAACTTTATAATTGAAACTTACACATGGACCCCCTCCCCCTCCCCCTCCATATATACGGTTGAAAGGGGATGGCCCCACCTCAATATTTGCAAAATTTCATAAGATCTTGCATGATATTATTAGATTTATTTAGATATTACTAGATATGGTTAGATTCATGAAGATCTTGATAGATTATGTAAGTAACCATGATCCTTCACCTCCATCACCACTCAACACTCTCTTTTCCCTCTTACAAAGCTACGACCGAACACCCCTCTTTGCACACCCACCATTTTTTATTTTTGTTCATTCATTCCAAGTGCATCTCAAGGTGTATCAAGGTGATTTAGAAGGTTTGGTGAGCTCGGATCTTGAAGGACCTCTCTTGTGTGCTTTTATCCATCACACTTTCATCTTGTTCTTCCCTAGCTTTAAGCTAGTTGTAAGACTTCTTTGAACTCTTGTTTACTTCTATTTTGAGTAGTTAAAAGATATAGTATGTTGAAATTTACAAGAACACTAAAAGGTTTTAACAAGAAACATGAACAAAAAGCTTTACATAAAGATGAAACATAATGAAATATTGTTAGTATGATATTGTAGTAAATATGTTGTTGATTGCATGTTGATTCTTGGTTATGTGATGTTAATCACCATATGGAGCTTGTTAAATGATGTTTAGAAACATGATTTAACAAGACTAGGAGGTGATTATGGGATACATGAAATAATCATCTTCTAGTTTAAACATGAACTTGAAAGAAAATGATTTTCTTGAAATATAAGTAAACAAAGTAAGTTGATGATCATGTAGATCCAAGAGTTACAAAGGTCTTTTCTAAACAAACCAAGTTCAAGAGTCGATTTTAAAAAGATCATGACTTTTACATACACTTACCCTATTTTTTTAAATCAAATAAGTGTAAGTGTGCTAGTAAATCAAGAAGATTTGGAAAATAAATATTTTTGTAAAATAAGTTCACAAGTTGTGAACATCTAGAAATCCCGAGAATGAGCTTTTGACAAAAGTAAACACACTTCGGAAGGTAACTAAGGCCACTAAACGTTTTACCAAATTACTACGCGTATATGTGAAATATCAAGTGTCACACCCTGGCTTTTGCTGTGTCTCATGAACACGTTTAAAACAAGTATGGTTTGTAACTTCTCTTATGGGTCGACATTTTTAAACAATGATGTTGTGGTATTTTTAGACTTAATGAATGGATGAACATCTTGTGTTTTTATCATATAACATTGTTATGATTGTTGCTATGGTATTAAGAAGCCACACCAAATAAACCCACGCTTCCGCAAAAGCCAGGGTGTGACAGCTTGGTATCAGAGCCTCGATCATAGCGAACTAGGATTCCATCTCGAGTCTAGACTCTGATCATCAGGGCTCTCACGAAAATGTTTTCAAACATTTTTACATTGCATACACTATACGTACAGATCCAGGGAACAAACATTTTTACAAACAAAAAGGCACAAATACACATTTCAAAGGGTATATTTATAACTCAGTCCTAGAGACTGAGGGATTTAGTCTTAGAGACTGGGAGGTTGGTCTTAGAAACCAGGGATTTAGTCTTAGAGACTAGGAGGTTGATCTTAGAGACCAGGGATTTAGTCTTAGAGACTGGGAGGTTGGTCTTAGAGACCAGGGATTTAGCCTCAGAGACTGGGAAAGTTGGTCTTAGAGACCAGGGAGTTGGTCTCAGAGACCAGGGAGTTAGTCTGAAAGACTAAGGAATTTTGTCTGAGAGACTGGGTGGGATAGTCTGGGGAAGACTAGGATGGTTACTTGCATACATTGATTGTGACTTGCAGGCTTATTTGACTACATGTTGATATATATGCATACGTGTGGTTGTGTTACAGACACCATGCCATCTTCTTCGGATATCGGAGTATCAGACACGCTGGATCCTATGGCGATAGTCTCGGACGACGAGATTCTATCGGAGAGCGAGGTTTATATGTCGGATACTACGAGCACTGATGAGGATGATTTCCAGCTGTTTGCTCTTCTAGATTTTGGGGATGATATTCCTCTAGCCGATGGTCCATTCGACGGGGATCTACCTCTCATTCAGATCCCTGCTCCTCTCCCACTCGTCGCAGTTCCTGTCGAGGATCTGCCATATGACGAGTTCGCTGATGTTGACATCGACTTATTCATTGAGGGTCCCCCGGAGGGTGACCAGGATGGTGTGGCCCTTATGGATGACGATGTCCCTCCTGCTGATGTTCCCGTTGATGATCATGTTGTTCCCATGGTTGAGGTTCATGTTAATGTTCCCGTTGACGACCCTGTAGTTCCCCTTGTTGAGGTTCCTGCCGCTGACGCTGTTATCTTGCCACCTGCTGAGGCTCCCATAGAAGAGGCTCCTTCTGATTCATCTGGTCCAGACTCGTTTGAGTCTGTGGCATCCGCATCTATTCACGACCAGGGCGTGCAGCGCTACCCTCCTGATGCAGACTCAGACATGGAGATGTCTGCTATGCCTGTCATTCCCCATGACGTCGACCCGGATCCTGAGGTCGAGTTCATACCTGCTGAGCCAGTTCCAGTTGGCCCAGAGCCCGTCATTACTCATGACCCTATTGATGCTCCAGCTGTTGCACTTTTTCCGGATCCTTTACCAGAGCCTGATCACATTGATATACCAGTCTTGGCACCACCTATTGTTTATGCACCTGTCATCGTACCATCGGTTTCTGATGTTCCTATTCTCGATGCACCACAGCCTGATCCTGTGGCGGTGTTTGTTGACCGTGCACCTTTCGCCACACATATTGATCCGAGATATGCCGACACCCGTAACGGGTGGATCGAGGATGATGATTCTCCTCCTTTTGTTGTACCAGTTACACCCTCTGTTGCACCTGTTGTTGCACCTCTCGATGTTCCCCAGTTGCACCCGCACTTATCTAATATCCATCGCACCGACCTTCCAATCACTTTTCTCCAGGACATTCCTCCACCTCGTCCTAGGGAGGGATCTTCGAGACAATAGCCTACTTTTGTCCCGCCTATGTCGTCAGCTGTACCATTCATGTCTCAGTTTCCTCGTACTGCATCACCTTTTGTACCATTAGGCGAGCCATTTTGTGGTCATCGCCCAATGTCATGCCCTTATCAAACCCGTATCACCCTTTCCATGTCGGATATTCCACGGAGGATATACTTATATCCCTGCAGTTACAGCAGGATGCATTGAGCAGACGCATTTTGGAGCTGGAGAGGACTCCGCGTCCTCCACCTTGTCACTGTCAGTCTCCTTTTGCTACACCACCAGCTCCTCTTCCACTACCCCCTGATTCGGATATTCGTTTCCTCACCCCTGAGCAGCAGATAGCTTACTTGTTGCGCGTTATCCAGGCACTTGAGGAGGACTGGGTGCGTTTGCGCCGTATGATTTTCTTCCCTCCTCCTCCTCCCCCATCAGCATGAGGATTTTTGGTCTGTTGCAGGTAGTGTTACTTTTGATGAGAAGGCAGCGATTGAGCCAGACTATACAGCATTTTGAAGACCGCATTTTGACATCATGACTTTTGATATTTGATTTTTGGTTGTTGTATATGACTAGATAGTTCAGACAGGGGTGATGTGGCCCCTAGTCGCTTTTGATGTACGATACAGTTATAAAACTTGTAAACATTGTATTGTGGTCTTGATTATCTGATAAGCTAAATCGTAGTGTTCTCATTATATGCATTGTTGAATTATTTGTTTTATAGCATGGGATGTTATGTGTTATTGTGTTGATGGATGTTATTACATACGCATATTACTTACTTACTATGACCTGACCAATATGATCTTCTTTTAGAAGATGCCTCCACGACGAGACACACGGTTGCCTACCACTGAGGCAGAATTGCAGGCAAGAATTTCGCAGGCCATTGCTGATTACGAGGCCTCCCGCGCTGAGACCAGCGGGAATACCTCAAGAAACAACAACCCACCAAATGGTAATGTTAAGTCACTCGAGACACATTACACTACATTTGGACATTTCATTTGCAAATGCTAATGTTTTCTATGAATAACATTGCTTGGACAGGCTGCACCTACAAATAATTTCTAGACTGTAAACCGCTTAACTTTGACGGCACTGGAGGTGCTGTTGCATTTGTCAGATGGACAGAAAAGACGGATTCTATCTTAAGGATGAGCAAGTGTGCTCCTGAGCAGCAAGTTACATACATCTTAGGGCTTTTTCTTGATGGTGCTTTATCATGGTGGAATTTGCAAGTACAAACCCTGGGAGAGGCGGCGGCATATGCATTGACGTGGACTGAGCTGAAGGAGCTCATGAGGAAGAAATATTGTTCACGGGCCGAAATACAAAATCTGGAAACGGAATTTTGGCACCTGAAGATGGACGGCCCAAAGATCGCCGAGTATGTTCAAAGGTTTCATGATCTGTCCCATGTGGTACCTTACATGGTTACGCCTGAATTCAAACGCGTGGAGCGTTTCATCTGGGGGTTGGCACCCCAGATTATGAGCATGGTAACCTCTTCAAAACCAGCAACCATTACCGAAGCCATCGACCTGAGCGTGTCCTTAACAGAAGAAGCCATCAGGCTAAACAAGTTTTCAAATGCTGATCAGAAGAAGAAGGAGACTCATGTGGAGTCATCTGGCGAGAACAAGCGAATGTTCTCCAATTTTAAAAAGGGTACCAGCAGCACCAGAAGGAAGAAGGAGGTGAACCCACCAGTTGAAGCTAAAACTGGTGCTGAAGTCAAGGGAAAGGGATACATGGGCGCTTTGCCCAAATGTGATATATGCCTGTACCATCATTCTGGTCAGTACAGGTTAAGGAAATGCGAGTCTTGCGGGAAGGAAGGCCATTCGAAGAATACATGCTGGGTTGTACAGGTGCTGGCCGCAGTAACAATGGTCAAAGGGGTTTTGGTAACAAAAATCGCGGTGGTAACGGAAATGGGAACCGCAACGGCGGAAACGGTAATCGGGGGAATGTTGGAAACCAAGCTGGGAACCGGGGAGCAAACAATGCTCAAGTTGGTAATGGTAACATTCTAGGATCGGGATGTTTTAACTGTGGAGACATCAAGCACTTCAAGCGCGACTGCCCAAAACTCAATCAACCTCGTGGAAGGGTATTCAACATTGGAGCAAGGGAAGCACGCCAGGACCCGAATGTTGTCACTGGTACGTTCCCTATTAATCAACGCTTTACATCTGTGCTATTTGATACTGGTGCCGACTATAGTTTTGTATCGCTAGAATTTAAGAAAATGCTTGGGTTAACTGCTAGTAAATTAGACATTCCGTACTCAATTGAACTGGCTAATGGAAAGCTAGTAGAAACAAAGGAAGTCATCAGAGGATGTGTAATAGAGTTGGGAGAACGCGAGTTTACACTGGATCTACCGCCAGTCGAGTTGGGAAGCTTCGACGTGGTAGTAGGGATGGATTGGTTGTCAAGTAACAAGGCCGAGATTATATGTCACGAAAAGACAGTTCGCATCCCATTGGCAGATGGAGAAACGATTGTGGTTCATGGAGAGAAGCGCGATACGCCTTTGAGGATCATTAGCTGTTTGAAAGCTAGAAAGTGTTTGAAGAAGGGATGTGTTGCCTTCTTGGCACACATAGTGGATAAAGAAGCCCCTGAACCAAAGATAGAAGATATTCCAGTCGTGAAGGAGTATCCTGAAGTCTTTCTAGAAGACCTGCCAGGATTTCCGCCACAGCGACAAGTCGAGTTTCATATTGACTTAGTTCTAGGCGTCACGCCTGTAGCTAAGGCACCTTATCGGCTTGCACCTTCTGAGATGCAAGAGCTGTAAACGCAACTCCAGGAGCTGTTAGACAAAGGATTTATCGGACCAAGCTTCTCGCCTTGGGGAGCTCCAGTTTTGTTCGTTAAGAATAAAGATGGTAGTTTTCGCATGTGTATCGACTACCGGGAGCTGAATAAGCTGACTATCAAGAACAGATATCCTTTGCCACGAATTGACGACCTGTTTGATAAATTACAAGGTTCAAGTTTTTACTCAAAGATCGACCTACGATCAGGTTATCACCAGTTGAGGATACAAGAGGAAAGTGTTCCAAAGACTGCTTTTAGGACTCGCTATGGACATTACGAGTTCCTGGTCATGCCGTTTGGACTGACAAACGCACCAGCAGTATTCATGGATTTGATGAACAGAGTTTGTAAGCCGTACCTCGATAAGTTTGTGATTGTGTTCATTGATGACATTCTAATCTACTCAAAGACGAAGGACGAGCACGAACAACACTTAAGAGCTATTCTAGAGCTACTTAAAAAGGAGAAGTTATACGCTAAGTTCTCGAAGTGCGAGTTCTGGCTGCAATTGTAATTGTATATTATGGTAGTTGTTTATATTTTGAGTTCTTATTTGTTTCTTGCTCTTAAAATTAAAAAATAAAAAAAATAAAAAAAAATTCAAAAATACAAAAATAGTGTCTTGTTTTTCTATAAAATAAAAAATCCAAAAATAGAGTGCTTATTTGTTTTTCTTAAATTAAAAAATATAACCGTTCTTGAAGATTTGACTAATCATAAAAGTTGAAAGAGTTTAAATTGTGAAATCCGAGTACAAGGACTTGGATGTACATAGTGTTCATATGGTACTCTCCCTGTTGCATAAGAAATGTTTGCTTATGAGTTTGTGAGCATGTGCAGCACTTGATTTCATTCAAGAACAGGGGTTGATGAAGATTGAGAAGCTGTTAGTTGCTGAAGAAGCCTGAAGCAGCACAACAACAAGATGTACCTGAGTCAGAAGAATCGGATACGAAACGCCGTCTGACAGTGAAAGTACATTTGAAGAAGTACCGTGAACCTGCTTGAAAGAAAAAGATTGAAGAAGAAAAGAGTTGTTGAGAATCCTCCTCTCACATTCTTTTTAACAAAATTTTCAAGCAAAGCTGATCGAGATCCTGATATGAAGCTAACCACAAGAGCTGAAGAAAAGAGACCCAGTGCTGAGAGTTCAGAAGTCAAGAACTTCCACAACATCTGCAGCATAGCGACAACCATAGACTTCGTTGAAGACGTTGCTGAATTCATGCTATGAAGATAATTTGATGGCATCGGTCTAGGGGGAGATTGTTAGGCCCTAAAGTGTGAGACTGACGCATCAAATTCATACAACGAGTTATGGTTACGAACTGGGCTTTACAGGGTTAGTTATATTGGGTTTTGGACCTTTATAGGTCACTTTGGGCCAAGCTTTAGGCCATGTGGGCCAAGCAAGCCCAAGGGGAGCCCATGTAGGGGAATGGGCTTTAGTAAGTATATAAACAAGTTTCTAACTTGTTTTTAGGTTTGAACCTTTGGAACTTCATGGTTACAATTTCTAGAGAGCTAGAGAGAGAGGCGAGTTGGTGAAGAACACTTGTACTAGACGGTTTTGCTTTTTCAAGTAATAGAATCGTGTGCAAGTGTTGAAAGTGATCCCGGTTTGTTCTTTGTTGTTCGTATTTCTTGTTGATTTTCATTTAATTTCTTGAATCACATCAAGTTTGGATTCCGCACAAACTTGGTGTAGTTTGATATCATTGAAAGATCCGTTTCACGGGACTTACAAAGATGTACCAAGATCTTAAGGATTTTTATTGGTGTCCAAGAATGAAAGGCGATGTTGCAATATATGTTGGCAAATGTTTAACTTGCGCCAAGGTAAAAGCCGAATACCAAAAGCCTTCAGGTCTCTTGCAGCAACCTGAAATACCCCAATGGAAGTGGGAACAGATTTCCATGGATTTTATAATGAAATTGCCAAGGACGCCCAAGGGCCATGATACAATTTGGGTAATAGTAGACCGTCTAACAAAGTCTGCGCACTTTTTGCCAATCAAGGAAAAAGACAACACGAGTAAACTTGCTGAAATATATATGGGAGAGATTGTTGCACGACATGGAGTGCCGCTCTCAACTATCTCTGATAGAGATGGACGCTTCATGTCAAGGATTTGGAAATCCTTCCAAGAAGCATTTGGTTCTCAGTTAAACCTAAGTACTGCATTTCATTCGCAAAAAGACGGACATATCGAACGAACTATTCAAACGTTGGAAGACATGCTACGAACTTGCGTAATGGATTTAGGTGGAAGTTGGGACACTCACCTACCATTGGTTGAATTTTCATACAACAATAGTTACCATGCAAGCATTCAAGCCGCACCATTCGAAGCTCTCTATGGACGCAAGTGTCGATCACCCTTATGCTGGGCTGAGGCGGGTGATAGACAGCTTGTTGGCCAGGAATTGGTCAAGGAAACGACAGACAAGATTGCACAGATCCGAGAGCGCATCAAAGAGGCTCGTGACTGACAAAAGAGTTATGCGGACCTGAGGAGGAAACCTCTGGAGTTTGAGGTTGGTGATATGGTTTTGTTGAAAGTTTCACCCTGGAAAGGTGTGGCACGCTTTGGGAAGCGTGGAAAGTTGTATCCGCGATACATTGGTTCATTCAGAATCCTGCAAAGGATTGGGCTTGTAGCATACAAATTGGACTTACCTGCTGAACTTAACGGCGTTCATGATACATTTCATGTATCTAATTTGAAAAAGAGTCCAACTCAAGAAACAGTCGTTATTCCTGCCGACGAAGTTCATATTGATGACACACTCCACTTTACTGAAGAACCCGTTGAGGTTACGGATTGGAAGGTTAACAAGACACGCCGGAGTAGTGTCAAACTCGTCAAAGTTCGATGGAATGCGCGACATGGGCCAGAATTCACGTGGGAGCGTGAGGATCGTATGAAAGAAAAGTACCTACATTTATTCCCCAAGACCCCTGCATCTAGTAGCAGAACTAAAATTTCGGGACGAAATTTCTCTAAGAGGGGGAAAATGTGACAACCCTCAAAATTACAGGTATCCGTACAATTAATTAATATTTAATTTGTGCTTAATGACTGTGCTTGATCTCAACTGATGATTAAACTGCTTTTTGATTTATGTTACATACATACATATGCATCACATTCATACTGTCACTCCATTTATTACACACAAACTTTAGTGACAAACTTGATGCACAAAGCATAGTTAGCACAGTGAGCGGATAACTCAGACACATGCTGACAATGCCAGCACATAGACAAACACTATATTGAGGCCCAGTATGAGCCAGGGACAAGGTACTACACTTGTATGGAGTGTAGGGAAGTAAGGACCATGAGACTGCGTCACTAGGTGATAGTTTAGGTGCTGGAATGTGCCTAAAACCCACTTAAAGTGCAGAATTCTGCACTTAATAACAAAATTCAGCATTTAATCATGCTAGTCACTTGCAAAAATATGGAAAAATGGTCCTGTATACTTTCCTAAGTGCCGGGAATTGATTGTGACACAAAAATCTATATAAAAGACACTTTACGGAATAATTAAGCACTTTAACAGAACCATACCAAACCGAACAACTGGACATTACCCGGAACACTAAAATATTATTAAAAACATTGTTTCACTTTTATTAAGCTAGTTATGGTCCCCGAGCACTATAACACCTTACATAATACCCGATACACGCTAAACACTAGACATAATATTAAACTCCCACTAATTAACTTATTTACCCACAAATTTACATCTTACCCCCCCCTCATGTGGTAACCGTCCCCATGGGACCCATTACAAGATTTTTATAAAACTTGTAAATTCCCAAGTGATTACCTAGGGAATATGAAGATTATGATTGTACTAGCACTCACCATTAACATTTACACTTGGCACCCCTATCTAATCACTTAGTTATCATTCAACTTTCACTTAACCCCCCCCCCCCCCATTGCAAGTAATCGGCCCTTATGTGGCCCCCCACCATACGATTCTTAATCACAACCACAAGATTGGAACAAGTCTCCATTTCCCCATGCAATCTAACTTTAGGATTATGTATGATCATGTGTGTACTTGTGTGGACACATTGTCCATTGGGTAATGGAACTTAGGGATTATTTAATCACCTATCATCATCTTCATTAACCCAAAAGCATCTTCCTTCCTCCCTCTAAACAAAGCTCGGCCGAAACCCCTTGTCACCACCATTCTTTTTTCGATTTTGATACAAGTGTTTCAAGACCATCCCAAGGTGTATCAAGGCGAATCACGGAGTGTGGAGCTCACGTATCATCAAGGACCTCCCTCGTTTGCCTTTAACCACTCATTTTTCATCTTGTTTCTTCCCTAGCTTAAAAGCTAGTAGTAAGCTTCTTGATCCTCATTTATTTCATATTTATGGTAGTTAATAGTTATGTTATGATGAGAATACATGAACACTAAAAGATCATAGACAAAAGTCTTACACATAAAGCTAGCATGTTGATGAAATAAGATGAACTCTTGATAAAATAAAGTTGTTTTGATGTTGTTGTTGATTATTTGATGATTGCTAGTAATAGAATGTTTAACATCATGGTTGAACTTGTTAAAGTAAGATTAAAAACTTAAGTTAATAAGTTCGGAGGTGATTAGTGATCTACATAAAAGAATCACCTCCATGTTTCAACATAAACTTGGTAACAAAGGGATTTCTTGAAAAATAAGTGAACTAAGTAAGTAGATAGTCGTATGGACCCGAGGGTTACAAAGGATTTTTCTAGACAAACCAAATTAAAAGACGGATTTTTGAAAAGTCATGATTCATACAATATTTTTGGAAGAAATAAATAAATGAATACTAGTAAGATATGAAAATGTTGTAAATGGATATTTTTGTAAAATAAGTTCACAAGTTGTGAACATCTAAAAATCCCGAGAGCGAGATTTTAACAAAAATAAACACACTTTGGAGGGTAACTAAACCCACTAAACACCCCACTGAGTTACTACGCGTTTTTATGAAAAACCAAGTTTATATTGTTATGTAAAGTGCATTGTTTTTGCACTTGACTAGTATAATGTTGTTTGGTAACTTGTTGTTGGTTGATTTAAATGATTTCCGAAAAGAAAATGATATGCCAATAAGCATGGGCACCTCCATTTACAAAGGAAACTCTGGCGAAATTTTCTAAAATTTCAACACTTAGAAAATATTTTTTTTCTAACAAATGTTACAAATATATTTTACAACATGTGTTTTGAATATAAACTTCGCCATGGGTTTTGTCACAAAAATACAAAGTATCGGAGGTTGATTTTGTAAATAAAAATGGGTAAATATATATTTAGAAAATATATTTTATACTAAGACACTTGTGTGAATATTTGCATATTTTGTGAACTAGTTATATTATTTTAGGATAAAATAATATAACTTAACAAATACCATGACAATTACAACTCCAAAATAATGCCAAAAATGCCACGGAATAAATATTTAAGTTATACGTTTGATACTGTGAAACCAAACGCGAAAACGTAACTTACGAAATATTCCGCAAAATACGCTTACACATATATTTTCGGTGAAATATTATTTTGGAAACTAAGGAAGTAAAAATATATTATTTTTGGGAAAAATACATATATTTTGGAAATAAGTTATTTTGGACAAATGAGTTAAATATATTTTTCTAAGTGGGACTTAAAATATATTTTCCGAAACTGCAAATGTACATGTATAAATACCCCCATCCTTAGGAAGGAAATACGCATATAAAATACTTGAGAAGTTTGGATACGAAATAGTTTCCTAACTATTATTCCAAAACCTAAAAACAAAACTTAAGTTAAAATAATTATTATTATTTTAACAAGAAGTTATAACTTGGAATAATTTTGGGAACACAAGTAACATAACTCAAAAACCCTCATACTAAGCAAAGGCACGACCCGATCGTCTAATAGACATTAGTACATTGTAGGGAGTCGTGTTTGCTGACGAGGCCGGAGATTTGAGTACGATTCAGGAGACGCACTACAGTGAGTTCATGTCCCCCTTTTTTCTTTACTGTTTTCAGTTTTATACTTCGGGGGTGGAATACATGTTACAATTATTACAGACACTTACAGACACTTTTATACATGGTATGGTTAGCTTAAGGAGGGTTTAGACGCTTAGATCATGTGAAAGGTGGGTACAACACTTAAGGCCATTAATCCTCGTTGTTAGGACTGAGGGACATGAGTTATAGATCTATTTAGGTGTAGCGGGCCCACACCCATGAGGCCGGGGTGGCCCATAGTGGTGACTGTGTCTTACAGCCGGAGGCCCGGTACAAATTTACTAGGTTTGAGTACTTCCTGCACCGTTCACACATACCAGTGGCTTTGCAACTGTTGGATCTGAGTTTCTTTTTGATTGTATTTTCGTTTGAAATTAAGATGGAAATGAAAGAGATGTGCAGCGGAATTAAGATGAAAGCAAACTTTGCATACAATCAAACGAGAGTAATACTTTAATCAAACATCTTTACACAATGAATCGAAAGATTGAATTTGTTTCAACAACGATTACGATGATTGATGAATGAATGCAAACTCCCCCTCAGCCAGAGCTCAGTAGTTTGTTCGTGCAAAGAAGACGATGTGATCAAAAGAGCTAATAGAACAGTACAAAGTACTGAACTATTTATAGGCACTTGCAAACCACTGAGCATCTTAGCTGACGTCACCATGAAAGTGACATCTAACCTCCTAACAAACTCTAACCTCTGATCTATACAAACACTGATGTAGTAACTACTGCTATTACAATTCATTACATAAAAGACACTTAAACAGCTGCTGCATCCTTCCACTGCTGTGAATCCAGCAGCGCTTGTCCGGATCAGCAGTACTTGACTCAAGGCAGTAGATTGAGTCAGCAGAGCTTTGGTCTTCTATCAGTCTTTAACATTTGGCAGTAGATGCAAGGCAGCAGTTGTGGATCAGTACTTGGTAAGATCAGTAGATAGGAGGTCAGCAGATACAAAGCCACTTTCAAGGGGAGAGTTTTGCATGAACTAACTGTAATCATCTGCTTATTCTGGATCCACTGCTCTGATCCAGTTTTGGCTTTAATTATCTGTTCCTCTGATAGGGTTCAATCCCAACAATCTCCCCCTGGAACAGATAATGCCAAAACTCTTCATTATTTGTGGAATTCTTTATTGCCTCATCAACAGTTCCCTTATCTGACCTTTAAATTGTAATTCAAAGTCTAGGGCATCTGTATCTTCATCATCCCTGCTAAGTGGAAGATCAAGGAGATCCTGCAAATCTTCAAGACTCAGGCCAAGAGCTTGTTCCCTTGATATTTTCTCCACTTCTCCACCAGACCTGAGCAAAGTCAATACGCATGTCTGTTTGTCAGTTTCCCACTTTTGTATTTTTGAGCCTGGTGGGTTTCTTGGGAGATGTTTATTTGCAGAAGTATTTGGCGAGGCTGGCCTATTCATGGCTGGTTGAGCAGCACTTGCAGATTGTTCCAATTCAAGATCTTCTTTTATCATTACTTCCGTGCCTGCTTTTACAATGGCATCTCCAGCTAATAGATCTTGAATTGTTTCCATGCTAAACTGGTTTTTGCTCCTTCTTTTGTAGATGGCAGCACCAGCTGGAGCAGTGGTTCTTTTGACTTGCAGCTTTGGTGGTCTTTTTGAGACCTCTGCTTTGGAATAGTCAGGCTTTTGTGGAACTCTTGGATCTTTCTTTCTAAGTTCCTCTAATTTCTTATATGTTGCCCTGACTCTATCTTCTCCCCACTTTGTCACAGAGTTCTTTGACCCATAATCAGCTGCAATTAGCTCCTCTTTCATTCTCCTCAACTCTAACATCTTCTCAGCTTCAAATTGTTTGAATTTTTCAGGAGGAGTCTGCTTGACCTTATTTTTGATCATGTTTTGAATCCTGGCTGCTTCTTTTTCAAGCTCAGGAATGGTCCAGTTCTTGTACATGTGTTTCTCCCTCTTGTATTTCTTGTAGGTCATGATGTTTTCAATGTAGTCTTTCCTTAAGGACTCATCTGCCCTTTCAGAAATTTTCTGACATACATTTTTAGCAAAACGCTCCATAGCATTGACCTGTGAGAGTAAAAACTGATAGTTTTGTTGAAATTCTCTATCAGATTTCCCTTTTCTATTTTTGATTGCAATATCCTCTGCTTGTTTGGCCTTGAGTTTCAAGTATTCTTCAATATTGTTAGGCCTGGGATAGTTTGCAATTGATGGTAAACTCCTTTTGGCTGGGTCATCTTCATAATAAAATGATTTGATTTCTTCTCTGACTGCAATGAGTTCCAGAGGAAATGAGACACCAGCAGGAGGTAGTGGTTTTACAATTTGAGCTGAAGAGAGAGGTATGGGTTTTGGAATAGTGACAAGTGATAGGGATTTTGAAGATGTTGGTGATGGAGATGTGTCATCATCTTTTAAGATTAGCCTTCTCCTTTTTGGTTTAGGAGAGACTGATGATGTTTTGAATGGAACAGTGGTGGTAGATGTAGTGGCAGCGGATTGTGATTGACTAACAGCTGTTGAAACAACTGGTGTTTCAACCACTGTTGTCATTACAACAGATGTTATAACATCTGCTGTCTTCTGCTGTATGTCAGTAGGTGTTGTTTTTGGTGGTGATGATGGTAGAGCGGTGGATGTTGTGTGTGTTGAAGTGGTGTGTGTTGATGGAACAACTGTTTGGCAAGCAGTAGTTTTTGTAACTCCTGTTGCATCAGCTGTTTTGTATGGTGGTTTTTGAGCAGACTTTGAACGTCTGGTTGGAATGGATTTGGGTTGCCTCACTTTTCTAGTAGGCTTCTTCTTTTCCTCAACAGGATTTTCATGATCCTTTGAACCAAAAGTACCCTGATCAGGATGATCCATTCTGTCCACCCTGGGTTTTCTTTTGGCCTCTCTATCTCTTTTTACACTTGCAACTGCTTCTGCTAGTGCATTTGTTGTCACATCAATTTTCTTGCTGCCATCTGGCAAAGGGATCTTTTTGGTCATGTTTGAATTCTCTGGTTCAAGATAGAGACCATCCTCTATACCCTTCTTTTTCCACTCCTTAATTTTCTCCCCCTTTTTGGCATTATCTTCTGGGAGTTGATAAATGTAGCGTACTTTTGGAGGAGCAATGCCAGTGGTGTGCAAGATCTGAGTTTTGAGAGCCTTTAAATCAGCCTGAGTGTTCTTGAACCTTGACTCCATTGTATTTCTCAGCTGTTGTACATGTTTTTCATGTTGCTGATCAGCTAATTGTGCTTGTTGTTGGAGAAAAGATTGAAATAGATTCCAGAGCTCATTTGTAGCAGGTTCCCTTTGTGGAGCAGATGCTTGAGGTGGAACAACAGTTGATTGTACCTTCTGAACTTGTAACACCTGTTGTAGCATATTTTTGAGTTCTGCAACAGAGTTATCAAGCTTTTCAATACGATCCGTCAATTTCTGGTACTTTAAACCATCACCCAAGTTAATGGGATCATCTGATTTCCCACTAGCAGTGGTTTTATCAGTGGTAGATGTAGGGAGTATACTCCAAACATTAACCACTGATGCCCCTTTTTCTTGGTACTGGGGTCTTCTTCCTTCAACACTTGACAACCTTTTGATGTTGCTAGTAGGATAAATAAATCCACTGGTGGTTGGCAGAGGTGCTATAAAAGGAATTGCCTCCAAGGAAGTCTTATTAATGTAACCACTGTCCAATTGTAAACCTGTAGGTTCAACAGATGTAGTGGCTGCTTCACTTGGATTACCACCAAGAGTTACTTGTAACGCATGGGGTGTAACCTCCTCAGGTTGTGTTGGTGGGTTAGCAAAGATTGATACCTCAGACCCAGTCAGTTGTTGAGGTATATTCTCATTATCAGGTGATTGAGAAGGACTGGTTAATGCCTGGTTCAAATCAATTGCATCCAACAGTGGTTTTATTGGTGAGGGAATTTGGGATGTGATGATTGGTGTAGAAAGAGGATGTGTCCCGGGCATTGGACTGTGGATGATAGAAACGAGTGTTTCCAGAGCATCATGATGTGGAGACCCTATTTGTACAACCTGTTCTTTTTGTGAAGAAACAGGAGGAGTTACGGTTATGGGTTGAGATATTTGTACCAACTGCTGTGAGGAAGTAGCAACAGTGGTTTCTTGTGACTTTTGTGTTGTCACTGGCAGAAGCTCTGGTATCTCATCCTCCAGAGATGCCTTTTTGATGGTTTTGGGGGGGGGGGGGGGTTTGTGTTTTTCTTTTTGTTGGCTTTTTGGTGATTTTAGGTGTGGGTTTCAAAACAGATGTGTGGCTGCTTTGATCACCTTGAGCAGTGGGCACAGCAGCAGATACCTGAGGAGCAGTTGTAACTGCTAAAATCTGCTCAGGCACCTCTGCTTGTGTTTTGCAAGGTGCTAACATTCTTGAAAAAGTTTCAGTTGTTAAACTGTTTATTTGAGTAGAATCACCTTGGTTTATTACATCTAAATCATCCTTACTGAATTTCTTTGAAAAATAGTAACTTAAAAACCTTGGAAATAGTAAGAATGATTTTGTTTCAACATTATTAACCAAATCTTTGAAAATTTCCCGAGAATAGTTAAAATTTTCTTCTTGAAGAATTGCATATCCCATATTTTGAATCTTTAAAGGGATTCCATTGAAAGAAGTGGTTTTGTTTGAAACACATAGTAGGAGGGTATGAAATAAAAATCTGGTTGCAGACGGAAAATAACCTTTTTCTAAGGTAATTTTCTTCATCATTGTGACTTCATACCCTCTCTCAATGAAGTCAGTTTGTAACTCGGTTTTAGTGAAAGAAATTTTACCTTCCTGATCACCGAGTTGAAAGACCTCTGAAATGGATTGTGGCGTGATTTGGACAATTTTACCCTTTATAGTAGAGTTTATGGTGGTTGCAGTGTCTCCTTGTTTTTCAAGGGTTGCATTTTTCCAGAACTCCCTTTGGGTCGCCAAAAAGATTGGTGCATCGGCAGTGAACAAAGTTTTGTACTTTGATTTTGCCATGAGATCAATGGTGGAATCGAAAACGTTGGTGGTTCCTGGTTTTGTGAGAAGACCCAGGAGATTGTGAGATGGTTTATGTGGAATTTCAGTGGAGATTGCCTTTTGAGAGGCTGTTTTCGATGATGATTTGGATGAGGGTTTTGAAGATGACTTCGATTTTGTCATTTTGAAGAAGAATGATCGAAGAAATTTGTGGAAGATGAGATGAAAAACTGCTTTGAGAAGAGAATTTTTAAGAATTCAATTCGACAGTAAAACCCTGTTTTGGTGGTGAGTGAGGGATTTTATAGGGAAGAAAGTGAATGCTGAGGTGGCAGCCGTTACAAAAGGTCTGACCAATATGTACTGCCCACGTGACAACCCCTGTTGAAAGTGAAGGACAGTACTTGTGTGATAGGAACGGATGAAGGCAGTGGTATGAAAGCAGTGGATGATTTTCACTATCAGTGGAATAGGATATCAGTGGATAAGACACTGCTTTTGAACAACAGAGTTTATCAAAGTAATGAGAGAGCAGGGGTTGACTTTCAGCAGTGGACAGACTTTTGAAGAAGCAGACTTTTGAACAATCAGTGGTTAATGGCAGACTTTAAAGGATTTTAATGAAAAATTTTCATTTTTAGCTATTTTTAAGGATGGAGTTTTGATTTTCTGAAAAACATTTTGTTGCTTTTATTCATAGAAAAACAAGATGTTGCTTGTTATTCCATGTTCAGCATCCCAATCCTAGAGACCAAACTTTCAAAAGTGGCTGTATCAAGTGCTTTTGTGAGCACATCAGCTAGCTGGTCTTTAGTTGGGACATGATGCAGAGAAATCAAACTTTTTTCATAGCAATCCCTCACAAAGTGATGTCTGATATCGATGTGTTTGGTG
Organism: Helianthus tuberosus; assembly: GCA_030545235.1. Lineage (NCBI taxonomy): Eukaryota > Viridiplantae > Streptophyta > Magnoliopsida > Asterales > Asteraceae > Helianthus > Helianthus tuberosus. The sequence goes on along the minus strand of CM060377.1, from coordinate 121,192,746 downwards.
GTTGAATGGGAAACTGGATTTTTGATGATATTTTCTACTGCCTGACTGTCCAACATGAGTGGTGTCTTTAAGGCAGTGATACCAAAATCCAGCAACTGATTTTGAAGCCACATGAGTTGGGCTGTACAGCTTGCAGCAGCAATGTATTCAGCTTCAGCAGTGGATGTTGAAACAGCTGCTTGCTTTTTGCTTTGCCATGAAACTAAGCAATCACCTAGAAACTGGCACCCTCCTGATGTGGACTTCCTTGTGGTGTGACATCCAGCAAAGTCACTGTCTGAGAAACCTGAAAGCTTGATGTTCCCATTAGCTGGATACCAGATACCAAGTGTGGGAGAACCTTTTATGTATCTGAAGATCCTTTTTACAGCAATGAGATTTGATTTTCTGGGGCTGATTGACTTCTTGCACAGACACATGTTGCAAACATGATGTCTGGTCTAGATGCAGTTAGGTACAATAAAGACCCAATCATGCTTCTATAAAGTGTTTGTTCAATCAGCTCATCCTTTTCATCAGACATGACCAGCTTATTTGTTGCCATGGGTGTGCTGCATGGTTTACAATCATTCATATCAAATTTGGTTAAAAGTTCTTTAGCATATTTGCTTTGATGAATGAAAGTTCCATTTTGCAATTGCTGTACTTGGAGACCCAGAAAGCATTGCAGCTCACCCATAGCATTCATTTCAAACTCAGCTGTCATGAGTTCTCTATCACACATTGAGTTACATGTGCTTCCAAAAATAATGTCATCCACATAAATCTGGACAATCATTAAATCCTTCCCTCTCCATTTTAAAAACAATGTCTTATCAATGGTACCTCTTTTGAAACCATTTGAGAGTAGGAAGTTGGAAAGAGTTTCATACCAGGCCCTTGGTGCTTGTTTCAAGCCATACAAGGCTTTGTTTAGCCTGTAGACATGATCTGGATAAAATGGATCCTCAAAACCTGGAGGTTGACAAACATACACCTCTTCTTGAATTGTACCATAGAGGAAAGCACTTTTGATATCCATTTGAAACACCTTCATGTTGTGGTTGACAGCAAAGGCCAGGAACAGTCTAATGGCTTCCAATCTTGCAACAGGGGCAAATGTTTCATCATAATCAATCCCCTCTTCCTGTCTGTAACCTTGAACCACAAGCCTGGCTTTATTCTTGACAACAATACCCCTTTCATCAGTTTTGTTTTTGAAGACCCACTTTGTGCCAATGGGACTAACCTCTTCTGGCAGTGGTACAAGCTCCCATACTTGTTGTCTTTTAAACTGTTGGAGCTCCTCTTGCATGGCTTCTACCCAGCTGTTGTCTTTCAGTGCCTCTTGGTACTTGACTGGCTGATGGAGTGATAGAAAACCAGCAAAAAGACAAATGTTTTGGGTTTGACTCCTTGTGAGCACCCCTTCATTTATGTTGCCAATGATTTGATCAGGTGGATGAGATCTCAAGAAGATTAAATCTCCTTGGTATGGTATGATGGCATTGGTTGGTGAAGGCTGCAAATGTGTATCATCTGAGCTAACCACTGCTGGGGACTTTGATGATCCAGCAGTGGCTTCAAAAGGTGGTGGTATAGGAGGTAATGAAGTGGACAACTGCTGACTTTTATCCACTGTTTGAGGACTCTTGTCAGCAGTGTTTGAGGATGTGGAAGCAGAGGTTGATGGGCTACTTTGGTCAACAACTGTTGAGGTAGCAGTGGTTGAGCTTTGACAACTGTTTTGAACAGCTGGTGCTTTTCTCTTTGTGGCAGACCTTTGAGGGATGATGATTTCATACCCATAGTCTGGTGTTGTATCCTCTGATGGACCTGCACTGTTAGTCTTGACAGCAGTATTTTCAAAAGTGAATTTTTCAAGATCAAACAGATCTGCAGGGTTTGCTGGGATTTTCATTGATGAAAGTTCATTGAACTTTACATTCAAGGTCTCCTCCACTGCCTTGGTCCGTGTATTGAACACTTTGTAGGCCTTGGCAGTGGTTGAGTATCCCAGATGATAACCACAATCAACTTTGGCTGCAAATTTTGAAATGGAATCTTTTAAGTTCAAAATAAAGCATGGGCAGCCAAACACTTTGAAGTATGAGATCAGTGGTTTAATTTTATACAGAATTTCATAGGCAGTCTTTTTGTGCCTGGGGTTTATTAAAACTCTGTTCTGAACATAGCAAGCAGTGTTTACTGCCTCTGCCCAGAAAGTTAATGGCAAACCTGAATCTGCAAGCATGGTTCTGGCAGCCTCAATCAGAGTTCTGTTCTTCCTTTCAACTACCCCATTCTGCTCTGGTGTTCTTGGGATGCTGTACTGCCTTACAATCCCTTTCTTCACACAGAAAGCATCTAACTCCCTATTTTTGAATTCTGTGCCATTGTCACTCCTGAAGCTTTTTACTGGAAGGTCAAATTGCTTTTCAACCTGTATTACAAAGTCTTGCAAAATGCCTGCAGTTTCATCTTTTGAGTGCAAAAAGAAAGTCCATGTGAACCTAGAAAAGTCATCAACAATAACCAAACAATATCTTTTCTTTTTGAGGCTCATGACTTGAACTGGGCCAAACAAATCCATGTGTAGCATTTGCAAACACTGGGTTGTTTTGGACTCTTCAATGGACTTGTAGGAACTTTTATGCTGTTTTCCTTTTAAACAGGAAATGCAATGTTCAGGACATGAAAACAATTTTTGTGGTAGGCCTCTCACCAAACCAATTTTTGAAATTTCTGTGATTGTCTTAAGATTTGTGTGTCCCAGCCTTCTGTGCCAAAGTTCTGTCTCTTTGTTAGAGGCAGCTGAGAACAGACAGGCATCAGCTCTGGGACACTCTTTTGACATGTCAACAACATAAACATTGCCATTTCTTTGAGCAACAAGTTTAGTTTGACCAGTTTTGATTATTGCTTCAATCTTTTTGACCATTTCTGGTCCAACAACCCTACAACAATCTTTTCTGAAGAATGACCCAAAACCCTTGTCACTCATTTGGGACACACTCAGAAGGTTGAATTTTAGATTGTCTATTAGATTGACATTTTCAAATTTTACTTTTCCAGACTCCACTGTTCCAGACCCCAGAACTTTTCCTTTACTATTATTCCCAAAGGATATATCACCCCCTCCATGGATTTTAATGTCTTTGAGGAGGGCTTTACATCCTGTCATGTGCCTGGAGCCTCCACTATCTACATACCAAAGACTATCAAAGCATGCAGAAGCTCCCTGCACATGAAGTAAAAGGATTAGTTCATTAAGGTCTCCAAAGCCAACAGGGCTTTGGATGGGGTCTCAACAGTGTCTGGGATGGATGCAGAATGATGGACAGTGGTTAGGTCAGGAGTTTGAACTGTTTTAGGACAGTGTTTCTCTAACCACTGTTGTGGGTCCTGACCAATCATCTGCTGGTAACCAAAAGGATGCTTGTTCACTTTGGGTTTAGAGGGCCTTTTGTAGGCCTCATAAACGTGAGGAATCCTTTGGTAAGACTGTTTTTCTCTGCTTTTTCTGAACTGATTGGCAGGGGGTGCATCAGTAACCTGAACATCTCTTTTGACAGATGTTTGGTTCAGCTGTTTTGTAACAGCTGTTTGAACTGGCACAAACAGTGGTTGTTTCTTGGTGAATTTGACAGATGTTGATGATGATGATGGACTCAAGGATGTTTTAGCAATGTACTCATTCTTTTTCACATCAAAGTTTTTGAGATACACACATGCTTGAGTTTTGTGGTTTGTTTTACCACAGACAATGCAACCTTCAGCTGAAACTATGACACTTGTTCTGTTTAAATCATACGCTTTTAAGTGGAAACAATCTTTTGTAAGATGATTCCTTTTCTCACAGAATTCACAAAACAAGTTATCAATTTTTTCTTTCTTCTTTCTCTTTTCAGACTCCTTTGCAGCAGAGGTTTTAACCACTGCTGGGATGTCCTTGAGAGGTATGACTTTAGCTTTTGGAGCCTTGACACCATCAATTGATGTAAAGTCCATTGGCTTGAAATTTTCAAGAATGTCACACTCATCAGACCATTTTGGTTTAAACTGGTACTCTTCAAGCTCCTCAAAAGTAGAGGATTCCATTGGTCTGTCAAGTGTGATTTTGTTACCAAGTTTGTCAGTGATTTTCACTTCTTGGCCATTCTTGTTTTTGGGGATGAACTCAGTGGTTACATCAGTGGTTTGAACAGAGTTTTCAAAAGCAGTGTTTTCATCATCATGTTTTCTATAGCCAACCCCAAATTTCACATTGCTTTTTCTCTGTTTTTCAAGCATAACCTCATATCCTTTGCAGGATTCCACCCATCTTTCACAAGTAATCTGGGCGGACTCCAACTCCTTTTTGCAAACTTGGTATTTTTCTACCATAGTTTGAAGTTGGGTTTTGGTTATACTCTGCTCTTCTTTTAGACAGCTGTTCTCTTTTTCTTTTTCAGTCAATTTGTTTTTAAGTTCTTTTAAAGACCTTTCAAATTTGACCTCATCAGACAAGATTTTATCCCGAAGGTTTTCATTCACCTCTTTAATGTTAGCAAAAGCAATTATGCAATTGTCAGAACACAGTTTTTCAAGAACTTGAGGAGATACCTTGGCAGCTGCCATCATTGCACAGTCACATTGATGATCTTTTTCATCATCAGCTTTCACCTTCTTTTCACCAGCCTTTTCTTATTTCTCTTCTTCTTTGTCCTCTACGGACCATGGATCTGTCATTGGTTCAATCAGGGTACCTGAACTTTCTCCCAACAGTAATTCACCAGCCACAGCAGTAACCACTGCTTCAGTCACCTCTTCCACAGTTTCAAAGCACTGCTGTTCCTCCTCAGTTTCAACCCCCTCCTGTATTGACTCTAATGCCATCAAACAAAACTCATCATGAGAAGAATCATTAGAAGCATAGAGTGCAAAATTTTCATCATTAAGGTCTTCAGGTATACTGCTCCAGTCAACAAACCCTTGAGTGAAAAAACTTTGTTGATCTGGTTGTGCTGCTGCTGGAGCAGTGGTTTGAGGTGCAACAGGTTGCACTTGTACCTGTGGAGCAGGGGTTTGAACATATTGGATTTGTGGAACAGTAGTTTGGACATAATGTACTGGCACAGGGGCAGCAGCATAGTGAGCAGTGTTCACTTGAGCTGCTGGGGCATATTGGGCATAGTGCACAGTGTTTTGGTTTTGAGGTCTAGGATTTGAGCTAGGATGAGTAATTATGGGACCAGTAGTTTGACTCCTACATTCCCTAGCGAAATGTCCCAACCTATTACACTTGTAGCACTTGATTTTCGATTTATCCAACCCAACCCTTAGATTCCCATGCAAACCTGGGAATTTTCGCCCTGTTCTTTTGTAAAACTTGCTAGTTCTAACACTTAGCAAAGCCAGTTGGTGCAGGATGTCCATTTCCTCTAAATCAGTGGGATCAAAATGTTGCAAATCATTTAGTTCAAAACTTAAATTGTCTGACATCTGGTTTTCATTTGCAGTGAATGCATAACTCGCAGAGTGAGGATCAGGGTTGTTAAAATTTGCACCAGCAGTTATGTCAATGAAGTGATCATAACCCTGATCCTTACCACTGCCCCCAGATTCTTCTTGACCCAGAAGAGCAGTGTTACCGAAAGTGTAGTCATCGGTAACTTTTCCTGACTCTTGTAACCTCCTTTTCTGGTTCAACTCCCTTTCGTAGGCAGGAGTCGACCGTGGAGTTGGGTCAAGGTCAGATCCTTGAATTCAGGTGAGTTTCGGGTGACAAAAGCTATGGTGTCCCATTTTTCTGGCAGTGACCTGAGGAACCTGCTATTTTGAGTTGAGTTTGTAAAAGTGGTGTTAACAAGCCTCAGTTCACTGATGAGACAACTGAAACGCTCAAATTGTTGCGTTAGTGATTCACCTTTAACGTAGCAAAATGTTTCATACTGTTGGTTCCGGATTTCCCTATTGTTTTCTATGACTTCCTCAGTTCCCCCAAACTGTTCCTTAAGTGCGTCCCATAACTCTTTGGCACTGTTACAATGTAACAGTCCAGCATATATCTCATTGGGCAGCGCAGATGCTACGATGCTAAACGCTTTAGCATCTAGTTTGATCTTTTGAAAGTCGGTTTCGGTATAATTTTCAACTGGTTTTGGAACGAACTTTTTAGCATCTTCAGCACTTGGCACTGAAGGAACATGGGGACCATAAATGACAGATTTCCAACAACCTGTGCTTTGTTGAGCGAGGATGTGACCCATCCTCCTCTGCCAGATGTTGTACTCATTTCTTTTTAGCATAGGTGGTTTAAAAAGCGAGCCGATGTTGTTTTTATCATCCTGAGATTGTGACGTCATTCTTGTTGTTTTACAGACACTGAGAAATCAACTTTAATGGTGATTAATCCTTGCTCTGTTTTTCAACGGACGAACAAACGATCAGTATCAACTGTTATGAGCTGAACTATTTATGTCAAAATGATTGTTAAATCAAATTTGACTGTCCAAGCTCTGATACCAATTGTTGGATCTGAGTTTCTTTTTGAATGTATTTTCGTTTGAAATTAAGATGGAAATGAAAGAGATGTGCAGCGGAATTAAGATGAAAGCAAACTTTGCATACAATCAAACGAGAGTAATACTTTAATCAAACATCTTTACACAATGAATCGAAAGATTGAATTTGTTTCAACAACGATTACAATGATTGATGAATGAATGCAAACTCCCCCTCAGCCAGAGCTCAGTAGTTTGTTCGTGCAAAGAAGACGATGTGATCAAAAGAGCTAATAGAACAGTACAAAGTACTGAACTATTTATAGGCACTTGCAAACCACTGAGCATCTTAGCTGACGTCACCATGAAAGTGACATCTAACCTCCTAACAAACTCTAACCTCTGATCTATACAAACACTGATGTAGTAACTACTGCTATTACAATTCATTACATAAAAGACACTTAAACAGCTGCTGCATCCTTCCACTGCTGTAAATCCAGCAGTGCTTGTCCGGATCAGCAGTACTTGACTCAAGGCAGTAGATTGAGTCAGCAGAGCTTTGGTCTTCTATCAGTCTTTAACATTTGGCAGTACACATGAACTCTTTCTTTTTCCTTAATTGCTACATACCAGGGATTTTCATACATACAGACACATTACAAAGGTTTATACATACTCACTTACACATGAACTCGCTCAACTTTTTTGATTTTTCAAACCACATGTATTTCAGGAAACTAGCGGATCTGGCGGAGTATGCATATGTTTAGCTGCGTTGAATAGGGATGTCATCCAGGGTAGTAGGTTTAGGAGTTGTAACCCTTACCTGGACGGGTTATATGTCTTTAAACCACGTTTTATTTAAAGTCTTTTGCTGTGTCTCATGAACATGTTTAAAACAAGTATGGTTTGTAAGTTCTCTTATGTGTCGACATTTTTAAACAATGATGTTGTGGTATTTTTAGACTTAATGAATGGATGAACATCTTGTGTTTTTATCATATAGCATTGTTATGATTGTTGCTATGGTATTAAGAAGCCACACCAAATAAACCGACGCTTCCGCAAAAGCCAGGGTGTGACATCAAGTTCATGATTAATATGTAACGCATATAGTTTTTGCTCTTGGTGATGTAGAATTGTTTAAAGATTGATTGTTGATGATTATTGTGATTGTTTCGAAAAGAAAATGATATGCTTATTAGCATGGACACCCCCGTTTTTTAGGGGAAACTATGGCGAAATTTTCTAAAAATATAAACACTTAGAAAATATTTTCTAGACAAGTGTTTACTAATGTATTGTAAACTATGTTTTTCAAACATGAACCTCACCATAATTTTTGTGACAAAAATACAAGGTATCGGAGGTTGATTTTATACATGAAAATGGTTAAATATATATCTATAATATATATTTATTAATGAGACGCTTGTGTGAATATTTGTTTACTTGGTGGAATAATTATATTATTTTAGGGTAAAATAATATAACTACAAATTACCATAAGATTACAACTCCAAAATAATACCAAAATTTCACGGAATGAATATTTAAGTTACATACTTATTATTGTGGAACCAAACGCAAAAACGTAACTTACGAAATATTCCGAAAAATACCGTTACAATATATTTTGGTGAATATTATTTGGACATGAAAGAATGACTTTATTACAAAATATATCATATTGTTGGACAAAGAGAAAATATATTATTTTTGGGAGATAAAAACATATTTTCTTGGGTTTTATTTAGAAGATATAGGATTTTTGGGAAAAATATATATTTTCGGGAGATACAGTATTTTTGGACAAGATAAGTATATACATTTTCTAAATGAGATTTGAAAATATATTGTTTTGGAAATATATATGGGATACTCATTAAGAAAATACGTACAAACCGGAATACGACGCCAATACATGGCAAGATATACCAATGCAAGAATACGAATATACAAGTATAAGATGCTCCCATCCTTGGGAAGGAAATACGAATAGCAATACTTGAGAAGTATTATTACAAAAATATTGAAGACACTTTGAAACGTAACTCAAAAACGTAAATACAAAGGCAAGGCACGGCTCGTTCGTCTAACAGACCGTAGTACGCTTGTAGGTAGTCGTGTTTACTGAAGGGATTTGAGTTACGATACTGAAGACGCAATACTGTGAGTTCATGTCCCCCTTTTCTCTTAACTGTTTTCAGTTTTATAACTTCGGGGGTGAAATACATGTTACAATTATTACAGACATTTTATACATGGTATGGTTAGCTTAAGGAGGGTTACTACTTAGATCATGTGAGTGGGTAGGCGGATACTTAAGGCCATTAATCCTCGTTGTAGGACCGAGGGACATGAGTGATAGATCTATTCGGGTGTAGCGAGCCCTACTCCTGAGTCCGCTGAGTGGACCATGAGGTGATTATGTCTTAACGACGAAATCTGCTAGGTTTGAGTCTTCCTGCATCACTTCACACATATCAATGGCCTTGCAAACCATTGGTGATCTCTTTTTCCTTAATGCTACAAACCAGGGACTTACATACATACTTATGACATTTACAAAGGCTTATACATACACACAAACGAACACATGAACTCGCTCAACTTTTGTTGATTTTTCAAACTACATGTATTTCAGGGAACTAAATGGATCTGGCAGGTGTATGCATGTGTCTACAAGCTGCGTGTTAAATAAAGGATGCCATCCGTGGTCATAGAGTTTAAAAGATGTATCCTATTCCTGGACGGGATACATGTTTCTAAACTCAGGATTATTTAAAGTCTTTTGTTGAGTCCTTGGGAACTCATTTGAACATGTTATGGTTTGTAACTAATTGGCGTCAATGTTTTCAAGACAATGGTATTGTGGTATTTTCTAAACTTTATTAATGGATGAAAATATTTTGGTTTTATCATATAGCATTGTTATGATTGATTGCTATGGTATTAAGAAGTCACACCAAATAACCACGCTTCCGCAAAAGTCAGGGTGTGACAGCTTGGTATCAGAGCCTCGATTATAGCGAACTAGGATTCTTTCTCGAGTCTAGACTATGATCATCAGGGCTCTCACGAAAATGTTTTCAAACATTTTTACATTGCATACACTAAACGTCCAGATCCAGGGAACAAACATTTTTACAAACAAAAGGCACAATAATACATTTCAAAGGGCTATGTTTATAATTCAGTCTTAGAGACTGAGGGATGTTTGGTCTTAGAGACCAGGGAGTCAGTCTTAGAGACCAGGGAAATTTGGTCTTAGAGACCAGGGATTTAGTCCTAGAGACTGGGAAAGTTTGGTCTTAGAGACCGGGGATTTAGTCTTAGAGACCCGGGAGTTGGTCTTAGATACCAAGGGATTGGTCCTAGAGACCTGGGAGTTGGTCATAGAGACCAAGGAGTTAGTCTGAAAAACTAGGAAGTTCAGTCTGAGAGGCTGGGTGGGATAGTCTGGGGAAGACTAGGAAGATTACTTGCTTACATTGTTACATACATGCTTAATTGTTGATGATTGATAAACGTGCATATGTGGTGATTGTTTGCATACGCAAATTGTTAGTGATTACTATGGATATACCTGCTATGACTATTATGCACCGGCACACCTGACACATTGATTAGAAAGCGGGTTGTCAGACATTGATGACCCTATGGCCGCCGCCACAGATAATTAGACTGCACCTACGCCGGAGATATTTACGTCGGACACTGAGAGTGATCGTGATATGCTGACCAAGGACAAGGATGACTTACAACAGTCCGCGCTACCAGATTTTGGGATGATTTATCCTTGCTGAAGACTTCTCTGACAAGAATCCTCCTGTTACTCTTGTTCCAGTCCATGACCACTTCATCACTGGTCACCCCGATGGTGAGCACACCATGGCCCCGATCCTCGACAATACACCTCCTGTGGACATTCCTTCCAAAGGCTGACTACTCGACAAATGATTGATGATGACGTTGACATGTTTATTGACGGTCCTCCTGATGACGCCCATGATGATGGAAAGTTAGACGAGAACGTTATTACAAATTTCACTTCTGAGACCCCTGTTGACAAGCTATCCTCTGATGCTAGCATGCATTCGATTTCAGACTCCTTTGAGTCTGTGACATCTGCAGCCTTACAGACAGTTGGATTACAGCTTTCTACTACTGACGCAGACGACAATGACATGGCTACTGCACTATCACCTGCTCAAGGCACCACATCGTTACACGACCCAGAGCCTGCTCCTGAGCTAGCTTCTGCACCTTTTGGGTCAGCTTGATGTTGCACCTACCGATCCTTCACCCTTGATTGATCATGACCCTGTTTCTTTTTGGTTTACCAGATATTGCACCCTTTATATCTGACCCAGTACCTGCACCTAATGATCTTCCTATCAGTTGAGACGTTTGTTCCTGCACCTTCACCCACTGATGTTGCTCTTGTGAAGACCGACGTCCATTGCACCAACATGCCTATCGCTTTCTTTCAAGACATACCCGCACCCCGGGAAGGTACTCCAGGTCAGCACCCGCATAACGATCCCATCTGCTACAGCAGCATTTTCTACGACCTCGCAGGCCGCACCGTTTGCTACCTTCATCTCTACACCGCTGGACGAGCCATTTCGATGGTTCCTATCATACCCTATACTGATTTTAGACCCTTACCATCCCTCACTTTATGGAGACTACACACAGGATGAGTACACCTGTCACATCAATTACAGTTTGAGGTTATAAGTCGCAGAGTTTTGGAGCTTGAGCTGATACCACGTCCTCCACCCTGTCTATTGCCAGCATACTTTGATCCTCCACATATATCAAGGTTCCTTTTGCGCTCTCACCGTTGCTATTACACCTTTCCCAGGCTTTTGAGGCTCGTTTCTTTACTATCGAGCAGCAGATCAGTTAACTACTTCGATGTATATACAATCTCGAGGAGGAGTTCACGCATGCTAGCAGTTTACTTTTCTTTCCTCCTCCACCTCAGACACCGGTATAGTGGTTTCTGGATTATACGGATTGCATTACATTTGGGTAAAGACACTAATGATAAGCCGGGATTGTGGAGACTTTTGGGAGACCACTTCAGACTACGTAGTTTTGATACACTAATATATTTAATGGACAAGGGTAGGGTGACCCTGTGTCCCTGATGACATGATACATTTTGGAAGACAATACAATTATGGTCAGGGAATAATGAGAAGCCAATCATCGTTAAACATGCGACAATACCTTGTGACCAATGACCAACAAAAGCCCAGTCGCTGTGTCTTCGTTAAGCACGTTGTTGATATATATGTCTGTGCTATAATTATAACGCTACGTGCTTGCTTACTATGCTCTCATTAAACAAAATCACCAAATTACTTGGTTATACTATGATTATGCTATTGCTTGATTGGTCGATATAAAATACATGTTTGTACATATGACCTCGAAACAACTATATGCATCCCCTGAACAAATATAACCTGACCTAACCATTCTTCTTCTTAGAAGATGTCGATACAAGGGAACATCGCTACCAACAACCCTCCGCCAACAACAGCGGCAGAACTACAAGTGCGCATCTCACAGGCCATAGCACAGCTCGAGGCCCTTCGCCCCGAACACAGCGAAGGCTGCACCTACAAGCAGTTCTTAGACCACAAACCTCGAAAATTCGACGGCACCGGGGGTGCCTTAGCCTTCGTACGCTGGGTTGATAAGACGGATTCTGTATTACGATTGAGCAAATGTGCCCCAGAACATCAGGTCACGTACATAGCTGGACTATTTGTAGATGGGGCTCTGTCATGGTGGAACCTTCAAGTTCAGACAATAGGCGAGACCGCTGCGTATGCTTTGACGTGGGACGAACTGAAAGATCTGATGCGTAAGATATATTGCTCGAGGGAAGAAGTCCAGAAGTTGGAGACTGAACTGTGGAACTTGAAAATGGAGGGTCCAAAGATAGCTGAATATGTGCAGAGATTTAACTATTTATCACAAGTGGCTACACTCCTGGTAGGACCAGAGTTTAAGAGAGTCGAACGTTTCATAGGGGGATTGGCACCCCAGATTCTAAGTTTGGTAACCACATCTAAACCTTCAACGATCACCGAGGCTATCGACACAAGCGTGGTACTCACTGAAGAAGCGGTTAGACTAGGAAAATTTTCCAGTATAGAAGAGGAAGAGGAGACTCCTGTAGAGTCATCTGGAGATAACAAGAGAAAGCTCGCAAATTTCAAAAAGATTACTCGGGCGAGTAACAAGAAGAAGGCCAAAAAGGGAAAAGACTACATGGGTATCCTACCTAAGTGCGACAATTGTCTACGTTATCATGTCGGGCGATGTAAATATGCAAAATGTGATAACTGTGGCAAGAGAGGGCATCCTAAGGAAACTTGTAGGCAAGATACTGAACATAGAAAAGGAGGCCAAGATAGTAGCGAGAATCACGGAGGGAACAATGAAATTAACGGTTATCCAGGCAGGACAAGTGACAGACAGAAACGTGCTCAATGTTGTTTAACTGTGGAAGCAAAAACCATTTCAGAAAATATTGCCCCAAAAACAATCAGGCACAAGAATGAAAGCTTAACACCGGAGCTAGGGAGACACGCCGGGAATTCAAGCGTGGATATCGGTACGTTCCATATCACTCAACGTTATGCATCTGTATTGCCAGATACTGTTGCAAATTCTAAGCTTCGCATCTCTAGAGTTTGAGAGTATACTTGGTTTAGTAGCAAGTAAGTTAGATAACTCGCACTCGATGGAACTAGCTAGGTGAAGCTAGTGGAAGCCAATGCAGTAACTAGAAACAGCAAGTTAGAACCCGGAGAGCGTAAGTTTACGCTTGATCTGCTGCCAGTTGAGTTGGGAAACTTCGACGAGGTAACTGGGATAGATTAATTGCCGAGTGATCGAGCGGAGATTGATGTCCGCATCCTGATGGAAAATAAAGGAACGATCGTGACTCATGAAGCAGGATACGCCTCTACAAATTAATAATTGCTTGAAGGCACAAAAATTGTTGCGTAAAGGATATGTTGTTTTCTTCATGTCAGGGACAAGGGAGCCGAAGAGCCAAAACTTGAAGATATTTCTGTGATAAGGAAATATTCTAAAGTCTTTCCCGAAGACTTACCAGAATTATCTCCTCAACGACTAGTCGAATTTCGCATCAATATTGATTCCAGGCGTCGCGCCGGTAGTCGATGCACCTTAGCGACTTACACCTTCGGAGATGCAAGGATTGGTAGTGTAACCTCAGAAGTTGATAGAGAAGGAAGATAACAGACCAAAATTCCCTTTTGGGTAACCCCAATTCTGCTCGTCAAGGAGAAGGACGGTGATTTTCAAATGAGCATCAACTACCAGGAGCTGAACGAGCTAACCCACAAGAGTCAGTAACTCTTGCTGAGAATTAGCGAATTTCTTACTTAACTAACTGTTAGGATCCAACTACTATTACACGACTGATCGATGATCGAGTGTCATTAGCTGTGAATTCGGGAATAAAGTATACTGAGAAATTGTGGGACAATAATTTGTTTGTAAACATACACAAAAATGGTGTTTCCTATACAATACACGAAACAATTATACACAGAATACGAAACCTTGAGGATCTAGAAAGCATATACTTAGGACCTTTGGGAACCCAGGTCCAAACTCGTAAAAATTGTTACTTATGAACCACATCTGTTAACTCAAGCAAACGCCATTATCCTGGCATATATGCCATTTCAGTTAACAAAACAGAAAGTTCTTAAATTTCTTTTGTTGAAATCTTCACTTTCGTTTCTAGCGAGTAGATGTTTGTACCTCTACTCCCCTTTACGGTAGTTGCATCGCGTCGATTTTCTTCGCTGAGAGCGAACACACATTTGCTTCGAATACTTGGTCATTCCTCCATTTTAGCAAACACTCATTATTTCGTTACTTGAAAACTCACATGTTACGAATGCACCATCTGCTACGCATGCGATTTCATTTCAAACGCTTCATTGACGTTCAAATGTTGTGTTGCTAAATCTAATTACTGGTTTGTGATTCGAATGACCTAAATTATTGTAATTGTTGGCTCTTTTGCTATCAAGTCAACAAACTTTCTTGAAACTTCTTTCAAGTTACATTCATGGGTTATTTTTGTTACCATGCCGAGATTCCTCTCTTGATACATACGTTTATTGTCGGGTTACGCTAAAACTAAGTTCAATTGCTTGAACTAATCCATTTCACATGTTTGATTTGAGACGCTGTATGATGTATTGAGGGCATCATATTCAAATATTTTTGCAAAGATTCTTTCATTACTAGTCGTAGTAGATTCGGTTGGTCTATGACTCCACTAAATCGTTTGATTGGTTTCTATACATTGCGGCGATACTTTCATGAGAGTGAAGCTTGTGCTAATTTGGTTACTTACTTCTTCCACGGATTTAATTGATTATTTGATAACTTGCCCTAAATCCGTCTTGTTTATCACGATTAACTCGGTCTCAAAACAGTTGTGTGTTGAGGCAAAGGTACATAGATTCATTTCATATCACAATGTACCTCCTAACGATTCTTTCATGATCGATCGAATGCTTTGCGATACATATTACTTTTCATCTTTGATTGGAAACAGTGATTCTTTGATGATCCGTATTTAATTGGAATCTTTATGACATTGTGTAGATCAAATCTTCAGGCTTGCTTCGGTACATTTTCATTTGATCTCAGATACGGTGAACTTGTTCAATCACCACTATTATTGAATCTCGTCATTTCGACACCTTGTGGTGTCATTAGCTTGTGCTAATCATGGTCAACTGTTTCACACAAAACTACATATACTTTTGTCAACTTGTCATATAAACATTTCTGATGCAACTACGAATTAAAACATTGATACCCAGATTCGCTTGTACCCCACTCGGTGTATTTTCGCAATTCGAGAATGTCAACACCCAAATCCTTACCATTTACTAATTCGAAAGTTGACAGGTCATTTTCATCTCCAAGTTGTTGATTTTGAGTTCATATAGCGGATGCTATGGTTTGTGAAAATTTGAATACTGTGACCAATCGCTTGAGAATCCTATTGGACAAAACTCCTCTTTTGTGGAACCCCTGTAACTGGATTACACAAGACTATACGTCGAGACGTCTTGTACCTTCGACACCAAATGCTAAAAGCACATACCTTTTAACCATTGGATTCATGTTGTTATATATTCTTGGACTCACCTAATGTGAATAAGATTTGATTCGGTTTGGTGATTGTCTACCTCGGTATTATTCATATACATACACACATAATGAAACCCTAAGGAGTTAAGGTAGTACAAATTTCGAGGACGAAATTTTCTTAACAAGGGAAGAATGTGACAACCATCAAATTTGCATGCATCTGTACAATTAATTAATAATGATTTATGCTTAATGACTGTGCTTGATTACAACTGACAATTTAAACTGCTTTATGATTTTTGTATCATACATACATATGCATCATATTTCATACAGTCGCTCCATTTATTACACACAAACTTTAGTGACATACTTGATGCACAAACCACAGTTGGCACACTGAACGAATAATTCTGAAACATGCTGACAATGCCAGCACATGGACAGACAATATTTTTGAGGCCAGTATGAGCCAGGGACAGGGTACTACACTAGTATGGAGTGTAGGGAAGTGAGGACCATAAAACTGCATCACTAGGTGATAGTTAAAGTGCCGGGAAGCGCCTAAAACTCACTAATAATGCAGAATTCTGCATTATTTATCAGAAAATTCAGCATTTAACATACTAGTAATGTGCAAAATTATGACTAAATGGTCCTGAATGCTTTCCTAAGTGTTGGGAATTAATTGTGTTACAAAAGGGTACATAAAAGACACTATTCGGAATAACTTGACACTTTAACGTAACGGTATCTAACCGAACAACCGGGCATTACCCGGAACACTAAAATATTACTAGAAGCTTTTTTTTATTTTTCTGATCTAGTTACGGTTCCTGAGCACGCTAACATATTATATAATACATGATTTCACATAAACGCAAGACCCTTACACTTAGCACCCTCCACTAATCACCTACTTGCCAAATAATTTACAATTACCCCCCCCCCCCATCAAACTTACAGCCCCATATGGGGTGGCCCCACACAAGATTTACCTAAATCTTACTAAATCCTCCATATCCACTCCTTTGATTTGATTTTGGGAAGATCTTGTTAGTACTTGAATTTGATTTACTAGATAACTTTATAATTGAAACTTACACATGAACCCCCCTCCCCCTCCATATATACGGTTGAAAGGGGATGGCCCCACCTCAATATTTGCAAAATTTCATAAGATCTTGCATGATATTATTAGATTTATTTAGATATTACTAGATATGGTTAGATTCATGAAGATCTTGATAGATTATGTAAGTAACCATGATCCTTCACCTCCATCACCACTCAACACTCTCTTCTCCCTCTTACAAAGCTACGACCGAACACCCCTCTTTGCACACCCACCATTTTTTATTTTTGTTCATTCATTCCAAGTGCATCTCAAGGTGTATCAAGGTGATTTAGAAGGTTTGGTGAGCTCGGATCTTGAAGGACCTCTCTTGTGTGCTTTTATCCATCACACTTTCATCTTGTTCTTCCCTAGCTTTAAGCTAGTTGTAAGACTTCTTTGAACTCTTGTTTACTTCTATTTTGAGTAGTTAAAAGATATAGTATGTTGAAATTTACAAGAACACTAAAAGGTTTTAACAAGAAACATGAACATAAAGCTTTACATAAAGATGAAACATAAAGAAATATTGTTAGTATGATATTGTAGTAAATATGTTGTTGATTGCATGTTGATTCTTGGTTATGTGATGTTAATCACCATATGGAGCTTGTTAAATGATGTTTAGAAGCATGATTTAACAAGACTAGGAGGTGATTATGTGATACATGAAATAATCATCTTCTAGTTTAAACATGAACTTGAAAGAAAATGATTTTCTTGAAATATAAGTAAACAAAGTAAGTTGATGATCATGTAGATCCAAGAGTTACAAAGGTCTTTGCTAAACAAAACAAGTTCAAGAGTCGATTTTAAAAAGATCATGACTTTTACATACACTTACCCTACTTATTATTGTGGAACCAAACGCAAAAACGTAACTTACAAAATATTCCGAAAAATACCGTTACAATATATTTTTGGTGAATATTATTTGGACATGAAAGAATGACTTTATTACAAAATATATCATATTTTTGGACAAAGAGAAAATATATTATTTTTGGGAGATAAAAACATATTTTCTTGGGTTTTATTTAGAAGATATAGTTTTATTTAGATAAAAACATATACAGTATTTTTGGACAAGATAAGTATATACATTTTCTAAATGAGATTTGAAAATATATATTTTTTGGAAATATATATGGGATACTCATTAAGAAAATACGTACAAACCGGAATACGACGCCAATATATGGCAAGATATACCAATGCAAGAATACGAATACACAAGTATAAGATACTCCCATCCTTGGGAAGGAAATACGAATAACAATACTTGAGAAGTATTATTACAAAAATATTGAAGACACTTTGAAACGTAACTCAAAAACGTAAATACAAAGGCAAGGCAAGGCAAGGCAAGGCACGGCCCGTTCGTTTAACAGACCGTAGTACGCTTGTAGGTAGTCGTGTTTGCTGAAGGGATTTGAGTTACGATACTGAAGACGCAATACTGTGAGTTCATGTCCCCCTTTTCTCTTAACTGTTTTCAGTTTTATAACTTCGGCGGTGAAATACATGTTACAATTATTACAGACATTTTATACATGGTATGGTTAGCTTAAGGAGGGTTACTACTTAGATCATGTGAGTGGGTAGGCGGATACTTAAGGACATTAATCCTCGTTGTAGGACCGAGGGACATGAGTGATAGATCTATTCGGGTGTAGCGAGCCCCACTCCTGAGTCCGCTGAGTGGACCATGAGGTGACTATGTCTTAACGACGAAATCTGCTAGGTTTGAGTCTTCCTCCATCACTTCACACATATCAATGGCCTTGCAAACCATTGGTGATCTCTTTTTCCTTAATGCTACATACCAGGGACTTACATACATACTTATGACATTTACAAAGGCTTATACATACACACAAACGAACACATGAACTCGCTCAACTTTTGTTGATTTTTCAAACTACATGTATTTCAGGGAACTAAACGGATCTGGCAGGTGTATGCATGTGTCTACAAGCTGCGTGTTAAATAAAGGATGTCATCCGTGGTCGTTGAGTTTAAAAGATGTATCGTATTCCTGGACGGGATACATGTTTCTAAATTCAGGATTATTTAAAGTCTTTTGTTGAGTCCTTGGGAACTCATTTGAACATGTTATGGTTTGTAACTAATTGGCGTTAATGTTTTCAAGAAAATGGTGTTGTGGTATTTTCTAAACTTTATTAATGGATGAAAATCTTTAGGTTTTATCATATAGCATTGTTATGATTGATTGCTATGGTATTAAGAAGTCACACCAAATAACCACGCTTTTGCAAAAGTCAGGGTGTGACAGAGAATGCCAGCTGACACAAGCTTTTCAACCTCTTGGCATGCAGCCAAGCTTCTTTCGGGTGCTAGACTCCGCTTCTTTTGGACAACAAGCTTGACATCGGGTGGTATTTTCAGCTCGTGTTCAGCGATGCTTCGAGGGATACCCGTCATATCTTCCGGGCACCAATCGAAGACATCACTATAGTGTACCAGCAGCTTTTCGAGATATGAGAGAGTTTCTTGTGAAAGACTTGGATTAACCCTTATCCTTTGTTCATGATACTTAGAGTTTATGATTAGCCTTTGCTTGTCTTCTTCACTCTTGGAACTTTCCCCTTCAACCATGTAGGCCTCTAGAGTAGGTTGGAGGGTTGCAATCCCCCTCTCGGTAGGAAACTAGACACTGCCATGACCAACAGAAACAACCATGTAGAATGCACATTGTCCCTGCCTTCCTATGATCACGTCATAGTTTGAAGGTATATTGATGACCACAAAAGTGAGAGGTTGGACTCTTTCCATCTTGCCTTCGCTAAAACGGACATCAAGGGTTAGTTGCCCTAAAGGCTTGAGGGGTATGTCTGCAATACCTTTTATGGAGGTTCCTGAGGGTTGGAGCTTTGAACGTTCCTCATTGCTTAAACGGTTGAAGAACTTCTCAAACATTATTTCGGTGGCTGCACCAGTGTCTATGTATGCTTTGTTTGTTTGCAGTGTTCCCACAGTTGCTTCAACCACAAGGGGGTTTGAAAGTGGGTTCTTTTCTGTTGGAAGGAAACAAACACACTGAAGCTCCCAAGCTTCCAACCTCTGTCGTTTGTGAGGAACCTTTCCATCAAAATCCACCATGTTAACTGTCACACCCCGACCGCGTAAAACAACAAATCGTGGCGGAATCGTCGGGGAGTGTTGTAATAGAATCATTGTTTCATAACACATGGAAATTGAAATTTTGTTTTATTGAATAAAAGAAGTTACAATGTCTTAAAAACAAAGAAACATAACATAATTAACTAGTCTTGCATCTTTTATTGTCACTAAGGCCCAAGTTCGCCTAAGTGTATCTTGATCAATCCTATGAATCAATTCCTGAAAACACATGTGAAAATAGGTACGCCAGCATAAAAATGCCTGTGAGATACATAAGTTTTATTAATTTAGAATTCATGACTTATAAGTTTAAAGAAAAATGTTTAAAAAAAATTAGTCATGAACCTTGTAAAATGTTTTCTTTTATAAATCATACAAAAAGTGAAAAGAAATCAAGGGATATAAAAGAAAGATGCATAGATAAATATATAACCAAGTAAAATGAATTTGTATAAAATATGTTGTTTGTAAATCAATGTTTATGTGAAAAGATGTTATCTGTGTAAAATGTAATATGTCTAAATTGAAATGGTTTAAATAATGCTACGATATGTAATATCATATAAGCACTTATATATAGGAAGTACCAGCGACGTATCCACCATGCTTTTATCATATTACACACGCCTTGTTACTTAAATCATTACCCAAACAAACCACCAAAATTGTCTTGTTTAAACCAATTGTCAAATGTTTATGTGTAAACCATGTCTATTGTCAAATGTAAATCATGTAATGTGTAAACAAATGTCATGTATGACAAGTAAAAAGCGACTACTTAATCATATGTAAGAATGCACAAAACAAAGTATTTGAATAAATCAAAAGTTATGCTTTGTAAAATAATACATGCTTTACTGATACAAACATCTATGCGGTATTGTTAAACGCCTACATTCAAGCCTTGAGACTGTAAGATAAACCCTAAAACAATGTCAAGGTCTACCAAAAATGTTTTCGGATTCGGTCATTCCTTCCACCCAAACAAACCTAGGATTTCAGAAATGGGAGTTGTCAAGTCTTATGGTACCACTACCTACTACCGAGCGGCATGATAAGTGTTAATGAATGTATAAATGACCCGTTAAACAAACCAAATGTCATACCAAATGTAAGCATGTTTATGAAAATAATGTACTAAATATGCTAAATGAACATACAAAGTAGAAATGTAAAACAATGTGTCCATATGCTGAGTAAACATATGCAACAGAAATGTAATATATAAAAGTCAATGTGCTAGCATGTTAATAAAACATACATAGCAAAAACAATGATAAAATCATGTACTATATGTGTACTAATGAACATAGCAAGTATATGATATAAAAACATGAAAAACACGAAAGTAACAAGTAGGCACATGTGTATCACCCCAAAACATTTGAAAACGTAAAAGAGGGGAACTATGTAATCACTTGAGGATGCTTAGAAGTCTTGAATAACAACCAAGCAAAGCTAGAGGGATCATGGAATCAAACGGCACCTAATATAAGTAACTATGTTAATAAACCGGCCCTAAATCGGGAGATCGGATAGAACGAGGTTTCGTAAATCAAATGAGTATAGGAACTCATGTAATATGGTTTAACAAAGCCTACATCCTAAAATGAAACCTATATATCCTAAGTGCTTACGACCCATTACGACCCGTTTAGGTAGCTTACGCTACTTTAACGCGTCGTTCGCGTAAAACGCGTTCGGACCACCTAAATAGTCTTATGACAAGTATTATATGCCTCAACATGTCTAATAATGTTACCTAATCAGTTTAGATGTAAAAATTAAGGTTACATATGCTTAAAATGAATTTGTGTTTAAAAAAGGCATTTTGGTCGTTTTCCTAAGGCATATAAATTACCTATCATACAGCTAACTAAACGAAGTGACCATAAGGTATAACCTCGGAAGGTTATTCCCTATACAACTATGGTCACAAAACATGTTTGGTCGGATCCTAATGATCGACCAAACGGGTCGGGTTCGAAAGTCTAAGCGGTTCTTTCGACCCTATATAAGCACTAAACCTAAAGTGACGAGTTAAACATGTTAAAATATGTTTAACGAAGTTAGAAAACAAGTTTGATATCAAAACAAAGGGTTTTGATACCCAAGAATAGTTTGGTTGCAAAATACGTATAAATACACATTTCGATCAAAACTATGACTCATCACTATGCCTAAATAACGTGGTAATCAGTAGGTATAGTCACAAGGTACTATGGCCATCGTGATTACGCTCACGTTACGAAGTTCAAACGAACTTCGTGTTGACCATTGACTGGTCAAAGCAGAAAGTCAAACATTGTTTGACTTTTACGCTTAAAAACGCATAAAAGCATGAAAGAAACTTACAAGAGGTCCAAGCTAGGAAGATCTTGATCTAAATACTCAGGTATGAAGCATAAAGCTTCAACTTAGAGCATAAAATCAGATCATGTGTGGGTTTGGAATGAAGTGGGGTTGGGTATTTATAGAAAATCAAGAACCGTTAGGATCTTTCATTGATAAACGAGCTTCGATCTTGGCCTTACAAGTGCACCCACTGTTTTTGGAATACCATGGGTGCCCAAAACAAGCCCCTAGATTGATAAAAACCATGTGCAAAAGCAAGAAACCCAGCTGCTGATTGAAATCAGCTGTTGTGCTGAACTGGGGATCTCTCGTGCCCTGCATAGACTCAGCATGAGTCTTACGCGCCCCGTGAGGGCCAAGTTTGGAAGAAATGTCAGTTTTGGTCCCTGCAGTTGTAAATCTTGGTTTTCAATGTATTTTTTACACATTTAAGCTCCGTTAACCTCATTTCAAGGCTCTAAAATGAAGTTAAAGTATAGGGAACAAGAAACATGCTCAAAAATATCTCAGATGTCGGTTCATTTGGCCGTACGGTTGCGTTGTTCGGTTAACTACGACAAAACACGAACGGACGCGAAAAACGATCCAAATTACGCGACGAATGGAATTTTATCATGCCAATCACTAAAATAAAATATTTTAATGATTGCATAAATTTTTGGATGTCCGGATATATTCAGAACGCAAGATATGCGCGAAAGTGCAAACTTATGCACTTTTTGACGCTTTTAGTACCTGTTGATCAAATAAGTTTATTTTTGCGCACCAAACACCTCAAAGTCTATTTCTAAGCTATGTAAAGAATATTTAGGGCATGTGTAACTTATGATCATGTTCTGGAATGTTCGTTACAGTATGAATCGGCATACTTTCACAGTTTGTCGAAATTAGTCCCTGTAAGCGAATAAACTTGATTTCGACACACCAAACCTTCCAAATCTTATTTCTAACTTTTGTAAAGGTTATTTGAGGTATGTTAAGCCCATTTCACTATTCCGGAGTGTTTGTTGTGTTAAACTGATTACATTTACGCATCAGTTCGCATATAACTTCCCAGAAAGCGATTTAGAGCTCGAAATTGAACAAGAATTGATATGTGCAAATGATACACATATTTATACAAATCCCAAATATGAAACACAATATTTCATTGGTTTGGTATTTTTTTGATGGCCGCGGAGGCACAGGTGTCACAGTCTCCCCTACTTCAGGAAATTTCGTCCCGAAATTTATTTAGAGGAAACTTGTGAGAGCTTGAAACATGAAGTCAAAAAGATAAAACAATACTGGTTAGGGTTCTGAACTTCTAATAACTTTAATAACATCATGCTTGCAATGTAAGAGGGACACTTATATACAAGTATATGAAGCGCCATTGGTGCGTCCACCGTACCTCCATTACATTGTTCACGTTTCGTTATTTTTGCCACTATCGGTTCTTACACATGACAAATCCTACAGTGGTTTTCGTGCACTGAATTTCATAATTATGTATGCATCCATAATTACGTAATTCCTTGTATAGTTCACACAGTGCATTTTATAATGTGTAGGGGAAGAAACAATGAACGAACCTGTGATGATTGTGACTAGACCACCATAGGGTCCTTTTAATTAAATCAATAAATGATCTCTTTAAATAGACAACCAAGGAGTCTGTTCAGCTATATCATCACATGCCATTCTTAACCAGTTTCTGAATCAATCTTTTTTACTAGACCACTCAAGGGGTATCTTTGAATTATGGAATGGTACTATATAATCCAAGGGTCTTAACTATTACGTAGAAGCCCACTTAGGATTTAAGGTAGTACCTTTGGATATCCTACTATGAATCCTTCATATGAAGATATGGGAGATTCTACGAGGATTTGGATAACGAAAATTCAGATTACACAAAAACACAAAAGAAAACACATAACACATCACAAAATTATTTAACTTGATCTTTAATTTGTTATCATTTTGTTAATTTGTGCACACGGGTATTTAAAGCACACCAGGAATCCAATCCATGGATTTCATTTGGCACTTTAAACATTTTTAAGAATCTAACTATGAAGATAGGAAGATCTTAATAGGAATTCGGCTTTGTCCTTATTGAATCGTAATGTACGTATTGAGGTATACAAGAATTCAATTAATGACTCCGATTTGAGCAATAGACATCCACAAGGATCTAATTGTGAAGATAAGAAGATCCCATATGGATTTTGGGATTTGAAAGCGGGGGACGTGTCAAAACCTTGCACTAGACGTGCTCAAGTCAAAACATGAGGTAAAATGCTCATGAAGTCGAGGCGCTAGATATGCCAAGGCGACATATGAAGCAGAATTTGAAGGTTAAGTCAATGCATGAGCAAAATGTTTTTGAAAACTATGCATGGGGTTCTTTTAGAAATGTGTTTAATGTTTTTGAAATCTTACATAATACTTTTGAATTCATAAGGTAGGTGTATTAGATAAGTATATTTATAAAATGTTTTAAAATCATGCGAGATGAATTTTTGAAATTATGTATAAGGTTTTTGAAAACATGGATGATGCTTTTGAAATTATGCACTTGATATGTTAAGTAAATATACTATGCTAAAAATGTTTTCAAACTATATAAAATGTTTTTGAAATCATGAAGGTTGTTTTTGAAAAGCATATATTATGTATGTTGTTATGAAAACCAGAATGTAATGATATGGGTATGAGATCGGAAATACCCTTAGTTATTAAACCAAGGATTTAAAGGCACAAATGTGCAAAAAGCACGATTACTCATAATGTCACTTTATTTTCTGTACTTCGTTTCTTAGAATGAAATGAGTACTTAGAATTTTCGAGGAAATTATGAGCGATCACTTGAAAGGGAGAATCACAAGAGTAGTTTGTAAAGAACATAGTTCCTTGATGTAGGTATCATAGGGAAATGTCATACACACATGTAACTACACTTGTACATCAGAATTGTGAACAACAATTTATTTATAAACAAAACAGATTGTTTCACGGTTCAAGAGAAACAAAAGAAACAAAAGCATAAGATTCAAATTATTCAAAACAACAACATCTTCAAATCAGCCAACTGCTCATCCGTGGGCCAGACTTTTATTAACAACCTTTGGTCATTTGTTCCTGAAATAGCCCGTCTCACCGTAGTTGTACCAAGTACCAGACGGATAACGAGCTTGAGCAGGGTTGACTTGGGGTTGGTTTGGACCACCTTGGATTGGGTTGAATTGACAAGCATTTTCCAGGTGATCGAGTCGTCCACATGATGCACACAGACGACACTACAGGTAAGCTCGGTGAGGTGCATTACACTTGTTGCACATCGGTGCAGTACCGACATAAGGTTTCCTGGTAGGAAGTTGAGCATCAGCAAAGTTTGCAACAACTTTGTTTTGGATAGCAAAGCAGCATATGTCAACCAGATGTCCCCATCGTCCACAGTGGGTACATTTGAAGCAGGGTATGTGATTAGGATGATGACGGTTGCATCGATTACACCATGGAGCAGTTCCCTTATACGGCTTCTTGGCTGGTGGTGCTGCTGCCTGGCTAGGTTCTGCTTGATTTGGTGCAACCGTTGCGGGATTCTTTGAAGCCTTACGCTTCTTTGATTTTTGTGAAGGCTTGGCTTCTGCTTCCTTTGGTGATTCTTGGGTGGCTTCATCCTAGAGACGGGACATGGCAATGGCTAATTCAGCAGTCTTCTGGATTACTTCACCTATTCGTTGGGCAAATTTGGTAGCCTGCTCGGACATTTGAGTGTCGTTGCGATGAAGAGACATTCTAGAGGAAATGGAAGACAGAGAAAGAAACAAGTGAAATGTTATCGGATAATCAAAACAGAAAGATAACGCATAAAAATTGCGATCATTTGTTTGTTACCTAGGGCAAACAAATGAGACGATGACTAATCAAAGTAAGCGGGTCATATTAATGTATTGTGAAGACATGCTTTAGTCTATAAGTGGACACTCACCCAAGAGTTCCCAGGTAAGAGTGACTGGTCCGATTATGTGGATTTGTACAAACACTCTAGCCTTAGACAGAAAACTCAGAGTACAGGCATCCACCTTTCCAGATTGCACGTGTTCACATTATAAGACCCAACCTTGATGAGATTTTGAAAACTTTGAAGGTTCAAAACCTTATAATAAATCATCCTAGAACAGATGATTGGTTTTCAAGGTGGATTTGAAACTTATGTTCTTGTTGTGGTATTGTTTTAAGATCTAAACACAAGGATAAGTGACGGTATTGTTTTAAGATCTAAACACAAGGATCTTGTGTTAGGGTCCTAGGAAGGTTATAGACTAGGCCAAAGCATTACTAATAACCTAATTCCCTATAACCATGGGCTCTGATACCAACTCTTCTGTCACACCCCGACCGCGTAAAACAACAAATCACGGCGGAATCGTCGGGGAGTGTTGTAACAGAATCATTGTTTCATAACACATGGAAATTGAAATTTTGTTTTATTGAATAAAAGAAGTTACAATGTCTTAAAAACAAAGAAACATAACATAATTAACTAGTCTTGCATCTTTTATTGTCACTAAGGCCCAAGTTCGCCTAAGTGTATCTTGATCAATCCTATGCATCAATTCCTAAAAACACATGTGAAAATAGGCACGCCAACATAAAAATGCATGTGAGATACATAGGTTTTATTAATTTAGGATTCATGACTTATAAGTTTAAATAAAAATGTTTAAAAAAAATTAGTCATGAACCTTCTAAAATGTTTTCTTTTTTAAATCATACAAAAAGTGATAAGAAATCAGAGGATATAAAATAAAGATGCATAGATAAATATATAACCAAGTAAAATGAATTTGTATAAAATATGTTGTTTGTAAATCAATGTTTATGTAAAAGATGTTATCTGTGTAAAATGTAATATGTCTAAATTGAAATGGTTTAAATAACGCTACGATATGTAATATCATAAAAGCACTTATATATAGGAAGTACCAGCGGCGTATCCACCATGATTTTATCATATTACACACGCCTTGTTACTTAAATCACTTACCCAAACAAACCACCAAAATTGTCTTGTTTAAACCAATTGTCAAATGTTTATGTGTAAACCATGTCTATTGTCAAATGTAAATCATGTAATGTGTAAACAAATGTCATGTATGACAAGTAAAAAGTGACTACTTAATCATATGTAAGAATGCACAAAACAAAGTATTTGAATAAATCAAAAGTTATGCTTTGTAAAATAATGCATGCTTTACTGATACAAACATCTATGCGGTATTGTTAAACGCCTACATTCAAGCCTTGAGACTGTAAGATAAACCCTAAAACAATGTCAAGGTCTACCAAAAATGTTTTCGGATTTGGTCATACCTTCCACCCAAACAAACCTAGGATTTCAGAAATCGGAGTTGTCAAGTCCTATGGTACCACTACCTACTACCGAGAGGCATGATCGGTGTTAATGAATATATAAATGACCCGTTAAACAAGCCAAATGTCATACTAAATGTAAGCATGTTTATGAAAATAATGTACTAAATATGCTAAATGAACATACAAAGTAGAAATGTAAAACAATGTGTCCATATGCTGAGTAAACATATGCAACAGAAATGTAATATATAAAAATCAATGTGCTAGCATGTTAATAAAACATACATAGCAAAAACAATGATGAAATCATGTACTATATGTGTACTAATGAACATAGCAAGTATATGATATAAAAACATGAAAAACACGAAAGTAACAAGTAGCCACATGTGTATCATCCCAAAACATTTGAAAACATAAAAGAGGGGAACTATGTACTCAGTTGAGGATGCTTTGAAGTCTTGAATAACAACCAAGAAAGCTAGAGGGATCACGGAATCAAACGGCACCTAATATAAGTAACTATGTTAATAAACCGGACCTAAATCGGAAGATCGGATAGAATGAGGTTTCATAAACCAAATGAGTATAGGAACTCATGTAATATGGTTTAACAAAGCCTAAATCCTAAAATGAAACCTATCCTAAGTGCTTACGACCCATTACGACCCGTTTAGGTAGCTTACGCTACTTTAACGCGTCGTTCGCGTAAAACGCGTTCGGACGGCCTAACTAGTCCTATGACAAGTATTATATGCCTCAACATG
This sequence comes from Helianthus tuberosus, assembly GCA_030545235.1. Classification (NCBI taxonomy): domain Eukaryota; kingdom Viridiplantae; phylum Streptophyta; class Magnoliopsida; order Asterales; family Asteraceae; genus Helianthus; species Helianthus tuberosus. The sequence goes on along the minus strand of CM060377.1, from coordinate 121,164,352 downwards.
TCTAATAATGTTACCTAATCAATTTAGATGTAAAAATTTAGGTTACATATGCTTAAAATGAATTATGCGTAAAAAGGGCATTTTGGTCATTTTCTTAAGGCATATAAATTACCTATCATACAACTAACTAAACGAAGTGACCATAAGGTATAACCTCGGAAGGTTATTCCCTATACAACTATGGTCACAAAACATGTTTGGTCGGATCCTATTGATCGACCAAACGGGTCGGGTTCGAAAGTCTAAGCGTTTGTTTAGACCGCTTATCTTACGACCCTATATAAGCACTAAACCTAACGTGACGAGTTAAACATGTTAAAATATGTTTAACGAAGTTAGAAAACAAGTTTTATATCAAAACAAAGGGTTTTGTTACCCAAGAATATTTTGGTTGCAAAATACGTATAAATGCGCATTTTGACCGAAACTATGACTCGTCACTATGCGTAAATAACGTGGTAATCAGTAGGTATAGTCACAATGTACTATGACCATCGTCATTACGCTCACGTTACGAAGTTCAAATGAACTTCGTGTTGATCATTGACTGGTCAAAGCAGAAAGTCAAACATTGTTTGACTTTTACGCTTAAAAACGCATAAAAGCATGAAAGAAACTTACAAGGGGTCCAAGCTAGGAAGATCTTGATCTAAATACTCAGGTATGAAGCATAAAGCTTCAACTTAGAGCATAAAATCAGATCTTGTGTGGGTTTGGAATGAAGTGGGGTTGGGTATTTATAGAAAATCAAGAACCGTTAGGATCGTTCATCGATAAACGAGCTTCGATCTTGGCCTTACAAGTGCACCCACTGTTTTGGAATACCATGGGTGCCCAAAACAAGCCCCTGGATTGATTAAAACCATGTGCAAAAGCAAGAAACAGCTGCTGATTGAAATCAGCTGTTTTACTAAACTGGGGGTCTCTCGCACCCCGCGTAGACTCAGCATGAGTCTTACGCGCCCCGTGAGGGCCAAGTTTGGTAGAAATGTCAGTTTTGGTCCCTGCAGTTGTAAATCTTGGTTTTAGATGCATTTTCGGTACATTTAAGCCCCGTTAACCTCATTTTAAGGTTCTAAAATGAAGTTAAAGTTTAGGGAACATGAAACATGCTCAAAAATATCTCGGATGTCGGTTCGTTTGGCCGTACGGTTGCGTTGTTCGGTTAATTACGACAAAACACGAACGGACGCGAAAAAAGATCCAAATTACGCGACGAATGGAATTTTATCATGCCAATCACTAAAATAAAATATTTTATTGATTGCATAAATTTTTGGATGTCCGGATATATTTAGAACGTAAGATATGCGCGAAAATACAAACTTATGCACTTTTTGACGCTTTTAGTCCCTGTTGATCAAATAAGTTTATTTTTTCACACCAAACACCTTAAAGCCTATTTCTAAGCTATGTAAAGAATATTTAGGGCATGTTTAACTTATGATCATGTTCCAGAATGTTCGTTACAGTATGAATCGGCATACTTTCGCAGTTTTTCGAAATTAGTCCTTGTAAGCAAATAAACTTGATTTCGACACACCAAACCTTCCAAATCTTATTTCTAAGTTATGTAAAGGTTATTTAAAGTATGTTAATCTATGTCACTGTTCCGTAGTGTTTGTTGCATTAAACTGCTTAAGTTTACGCATCAGTTCGCGTATTACTTCCTAGTAAGCGATTTAGAGCTCGAAATTGAACAAGAATTGATATGTGCAAATGATACACATATTTATACAAATCCCGAATATGAAAAAAAATAGTTCATTGGTTTGGTATTTGTTTGATGGCTGCGGAGGCACATGTGTCACATTAACTTCCTTGCCCTTCCCTTTGGCCATCTTGTCCCTTACCCACTTTACTAAGTGAGCAAGTTCCCCGGATTTGATGGCCTCTTCAATCCTCTATTTCAGTTGAAAGCAATCATTAGTATAGTGGCCCTCTTTTTCATGAAATTCGCAGAACTGGGTGGAATTCTCATTTCTTTTGCTTTTGGGGAGAGGTCTTGGAGGTCGGAAGCTTTGTTTCACTTCCTCTGTAGTAAGAATCTCTTGAGGGGTCTTGGTGAGGGGTGATGTGCGTAGTGCGTGGTATAATTTTATCTATATTTTAGACCTTTTTACACTTTAGTCAAGTTTTAAATTTATAAAACACGATATTTTACTAACACTAAACACACATATGGGCAAGTGCACATATCGTGAGCGTAGTATAACGTTGGTAAGATACCGAGGTCGTCAAAGGACACAAGAGCTTTTAGTACCGGTTTATCCTCAACGTCTAATCAAATCAAAATTTTAGAAAAAGATTTTTAAACTAGAAAATAAAACTGACTAAAAATGTTGAAAATAAAAATAAAAAAATAAACAGATAGACAAGATGAATCACTTGGATCCGACTCGCCTTTAGTGTAACCTTTGATTATTTCTGCACTTTTGCACTTTTTAAGAGATTATCTTAGTTATAGTAGTAGGCCCCTCTTTTGAAGGTGACGTTACCCTCAACCTAGTAGTTTGAGTCAGCAAGGATACAATCCTAAAGGGTCGGATTATTGAAAGATAATTAATTAAGTTATTAATGCATAATGTGGTAGGCCCCTCTTTTGAAGGTGACGTTACCCTCGGCTAAGTAGTTTGAGTCAGCAGGGATACAATCCTAAATAGCCGGGTTAAAGTTTTAATAGTAGTTTACATATGAGGGGATCAAGGAGTTCGGACCCCCGCCATCCAATAACAGTTGGTATTGAAGGAGGTCCTACTAAACTTGACCCAGGTCCTTGCAAGATCTATACACTGAACAAGGCAAGACGCTTACCAAACCATTCCCTTAAACCCCGACCAGGTAGCCAACATATCTCCATATAGACCATGGAGATATGAATGGTGTAAATCTTTTATTTTATATAGATAGTAAAATAACACCAAGACACCGCAGACAAATGATAAGGAAGTTTCACCTTCAACATAAGAAACTAGTTATTAAAGTCATTAATACATAACCAAATAAAAAGTGCGAAAAGATTAAAAATAAAAAGTATTACACTAAATTATTGTCTTCACCAAGTGATGTAAGAGACTTAGGCAAACATGGCCTTTGATTGTCAAGAACTCTTACGATAAATCTTGGATCCCGAGACTACTCACACACTCTATGATGGATGATGGATGATGGTGGTGTTTGTGGGTTGTGATGGTGGTGGTGGGTGGGTGAAGTGTGAGAGAGGTGGTTTGCCAAGGGATGATTTGCAAGTGAGCCAAGCACCCCTATTTGTAGCCTGCACAGAAGCCCAGACACGGCCCTGTGTCCACCCATCTTCTCTTTCTTCATTAATTGCAGTTTGTCTGCATTAGTTGACCATGGCCCCCGTGTCCGCTGGGCACGACCCCGTGTGCAGAAGCGTATCTGTACTATCAAGATTTTCCTGGATTCTGCGAATCTTAGCGTTGACCACGGCCACGTGTCCACTGGCCAGGCCCCCGTGTTGGGAAATAGAAGCTTCTACAACTTTGTCTTTTCTGCAGATACTTGGGCACACCCCCGTGTTCAATGGACACGGGGCGTGTTCAGCCTTCTGACTTCTTGTTTTTGCTTGGGAAGATGCTGTCGAGGGGTCGGGCATGCCACGTTTATTCCTTTTCTTGTATTATTGTTAGATTTGGCTGCATTTTTGCTTCTTTTGTTCATTTAAGCTCATTTAACCCTGAAAATACAAAAGGAAGACAAAAGCACACTTTTTCCAACATTAGTACTAAAAAGGGTTAGTTTTATGCCACATTTGATGTAGTTTATATGTTGCATTTTACACACATCAAATACCCCCACACTTGAATCTTTGCTTGTCCTCAAGCAAAACTCTTTATAATGTGGCTTACACACCCAAATGGAATGGGTAGAAGAGAAGGTTTTGGGCTTGTCATAGAGTGTCGGGATTCCAAGATTCTTTATTAGGTTTTATTTTTATTTTATTTACAATCCTATTCGTTTTGATTTATTCAAAACATTACATAACAGAAATTATTTATTTGGGCATAACATGCCTCTTTAGAATTCCATTTATATACAAGTTCACATACCTCACGGGGGATCACTCAACACTCAGCCGAAGATGTATTTTTGTGAAACACTCGAGAGCGGCATGGAACTTACTTCTACCATAAGCTTGCCAAGTAATCAATCATCCTCCTTTTTAACTATCAACCTTTGCAAGTATCAAGAGAACTTTTGGGGAAGGGTTAGGCTTGGGCAGGTGGTTTTGGGTTAGTGGTTAGTAGAAAAGGGCGAAAAGGCGTAAAAAGCGTCGGTTTTCGTAAAACATTTTGTTTTTGTGACTTTTTATTCTAATGAAGCATTATTCAAACAAGCCTTCTTTTTATGAGCTTTGTTTGTTTATTGCTAACTTCATTTTTCTTTTCTTCGCTATAATTTTTTTTTTGAGGAAGTCACAAGAAAACCGAGCTTTGTTACTAAAATAAAGGGTTTAAAATGAAAAGGGTTTTGGTGGGTAAAGGGTGTTTGTTTTGTGGGTTAAGAAATGAAATGGTTTAGGCTCAAAGGGATTAACTAGGGGGATTTTGGGTAGGTGGTAAAAAAAAAGAAAATAATGGTGTTGAAAGAAAAAAGGGTTAGTCCTAATGCCTCCATCATTTACTTACTTGGGTTTAAGTTGGTAAGGACCGGGAATGTATCGTCATGGCAAGTTCTAGAGTCGTAAGAAACCAAACTGCTATTCACACAAGAAACGAAAAATGAGCATTTAGTTTTAAAGATGTGTATTTGTATGCTCAATAAAGGCTCAAAACTCACTTTTTGTGGGAATGGGTTTTATGTGATCAAGTATATATAATCGGATTTTAACTAGATTTGTCATGCCGTTTCATAATTTTCTTATGTTGGTTCTTTTTATCACGACGCTATCGGTTGAAAATTTGTAAAAATATAACCTTTTTAGAACTTGTTATTTCCAAATTAAACCAAGACAAGTAAAAAAATGAAAATTTTTTGAAAAAATTTGGGGTGCTTAGCGGTTCCAATAGAGTTTTGTGTAAGGCTTGTAATTAGGACTTGCAAAATTCAAGGTTTTAGCATCCCCCCCCCCCCCCCACACTTAAATTACACATTGTCCTCAATGTGTCCCAAAAATAAGTTTTTAGGTTGATTGAATGTGTAAAAGGTGTGTTAAAAACGAATTTTTATGTTACTGGGCAACTGGACACGGGCCCGTGGTGTCCTGGCACGGCCCCGTGTTCAGGTTGCCAGTAACAAAAAAGAAATCATCAAAAAGTAACAGAAGCCTAGGCACGGGGGCGTGTTCAGCGAACATGCCCTGTGTCCAGTTACGTGAACTGGGCATTTTTCTGCAGACTCTTCAGCACGGGGCCGTGTTGGCTGGGCACGACCTGTGCCGAACTTGCTGTAATGAAGAAAAATTGTCGGGAGGCTCTGTTTTTGTGCATGGGGTGCTGGTTCAAGTTTCCCTTAGTATCCTTCACCATCCCGAGTGTGTTTTACCCATTACAACATCATCCAAACACCAATTTAATTAAAACCATCATTCCATTAGAAATAACACATTACATAGGGTCCTAAAAATTTAAAAACAAAGCAAAAAAATAAAAATTAAAAAGTCCTAAAATAGGTCAAGTGATACATAAAATCATCCTAAGGAGTTCTATTCTTACAATAGGAATTAAAATTTCAGAAATAGCTTTCCTGTATTTAAAGGCTTTGTAGAACTCCGAACCGAGGGGTGTCCCCTAGATATTGTTAAAGCCATTCTTCTATTTCTCTTGGGAGGAAGAAGGCGGGCTCATTTTCCTCAACATCTTGTGGAGGGGGAGTAACACCTACCGGAACCCCTTGTAGTATGTCTCGAGGGGGCTCCGGGTGTATGGTGTACCACTCGGCCGGTATGATGACTTCCGGTACCACATTCCATGCCCTTTGGGTGATGATTGGTACCAAAGGAGGAGAAGCGAGAATGTTCAACCTTTGGTGCAAAAGGTTGACCTCTCGAAGACATCCTTCTAGTCCCACTGATAAGTGATTGATACGGTCGACCAATGCTTCTTCTACCCCCGTCATCTCATCAATGGCCTCTCTTAAAGCGTAAATGTAGTTTACAAGAGAGTCTTCTACCGTTGATGACCTTTTCCCTAGTCGGTTGTTCCTAGAGTGCGATGAAGATGTTCCGCTAGTTCTGCTCGCCATTATGAGAAAACAGACCGAAAGAGTTCAATTCTACTAGAACAATACCTCGAACACGGCCCCGTGCTCAATGAGCACGGCCCCGTGTTCACCTGTCTGCGGGTTTTTGGAACAAGGAATCTTGGAGTTTCAAATTATTTTTCTGATTTTTAAAGCATTTTTAAACAGAAATAACTTAAAACAATGTTGTAGAACTTATTTTTAACAAGATTCCTTGAATAAAAACCTAACAAACATCACAATAAATCTTGGAACCATGGTGATTTCAAGCTCTAATGGAGGTGTTGAGGAAAAATTGAAGAAGAAGGCAATGGAGAAAAGTAGAAAAGACAAGATGGTTGTTAAGAACCTTCTTTAGAATATACCTAGGATGGTATGTGTGAAGATCTCACCAGATCTTTGTCTTTGGAGTGGTCCAAATGTGCAGGAATCTTGCTGCCTTTATAGAAAACGACAGCACGCTGCACACGGCCCCATGTCCGTTGGACACGGCCCTTTGTGCAGACAAGATCCTGACACATTTTGTCCGTATTTTGACAAAAAGTCAGACATGAATCTTTCGGTGAACACGGGGGCGTGCTGACCTGGACACGACCCCGTGTCTAGAGGCTGTTTATGGAGTTTCGTTTATTTTTAAGGAATTTATCCGGATCGGGTGGTTCCTTACTAGACGGAACAACACCGAAGTGCCTGAGATACCTTAGTTGCTCTAGATTTAGACGAGAATGCAAAAGGTTATCGGTAAGAGTGATTCCTATACTAAATGTAGGTGGACAAGTCCAACCCTGTCCCGGGCTCTCGTTAGAAAAGTTGTATGTCGAATCGCTTGGGTCTATGTATGCATCGAAGGAAGTCGATGGGGAGTCCTTCACGGCACAATCGACACAGGGACGACTATCGCTCAAGTCTTCGCCAGAGTTAGAGATGATATCGGGAACAACGAAGTTGTTTTTATCCGAATGCGATCTCAACAATTCTTCTTGGGTATCGTCTTGAGGTGAATTAATGATATCCATCTCAAGCTCTTTTACCCAATTAAGAATTAGATCTTCCATTTGAAATAATTCATCAAGAAGCATTTCTCCGAGAAGGGTCGATTGAGAGCATTCGAGGGAGAGATAAGGATTATTTTTACTTTCGTCCCTCTTAAGGCTACAGGGAAACAATGGGTCTATATAGTGGGGCTTATAATTTAAAAAGTAACATTTTAATTCTTCATGATTTCCGCCACATATTTGACACCACGTACCATAAGAGGGTTGGAAGTAAAAAATATCAGTATCACTCATGGTTGTGTCAGAAATTACCAACCGTCGAAATCTTACGGTTCTGTTTTCAGTAACTGATACTTGGGCACAGGGCGTGTTGATTGGGCACAGCCCCGTGTTCAGCTATTGTCTGACTTAAAACAGGATTGCCCGTACCAAAGATTAGGCACGGGGCGTGTTCAGCGGGACGGCCCGTGCTGAGCTCTGCAGAAGCTGAAAATTAAGAAAAATCCTAAAAAAATAGAAAAATAAGAAAAAACGATTAGGCCGTTGATTCCTAAATTTCTTAAAATCCTTGTGTCCCCGGCAGCGGTACAAAAAACTTGATGTGCGTAGTGTGTGGTATAATTTTATGTATATTTTATTGTTGGTGCATATGTCTGTTGACTTCGTCTTGTATCGAGTCTTGTATCTAGATAGGATAAATCAGAGCTCGGTAGTCAAAGAAATAGGATTTTAGTGTTGATTGACCAGTTCATACGAATTGGCAGTGCCAGTTCATGCGAAATGGCCATTTCGCATGAAATGGACATGGCAGTTTCATGGGGACTGGATCTAGTATAAATAGGTGACTTGAGATTTCATATGTAACTTTTGCAATTTCGGTAGCGAAGCTCTGCCAAGGTGTCAAACAGTCTGTAATCGTGTCAAATCAATACATAAGACATTTAAACTACTTCTACATGTAAATCAAGCTGATTCAACATCAAAACGTTTGTTTCCGCCTCTCGTTTTGATCAAAAACTCTTCTGATCGACTCATTTGGTCGTCACAACGATCCTACAAGTGGTATCAGAGCTCAGGAGGAAGAGTTCTTACTGATTCAGCTTGATTTCATCCGAAAACCTCACTTCTACTCACTTACTTCACAATTTTTCAAAATTAATTGAGATTTTATGGTTAAAATGAACTGATTTTCACATATTATATGCGAAACATGGTTTTAATCAATCCGTGAATATATCAGACCTAGATTCAGCTTAAAACTTGTCCAATTTATCAAAATACCGTCCGATTGTTCGAACATGATTTCATTTCGCACGACCTGAGAACCCAGGTCGCACCAAATACATCCATTTCACACCAAAGTTACTCACTTCATACGAATTGAATCCATTTCGCACCAAATCAATCCATTTCGTACAAATTGAATCCAGGTCGCACCAAAAAACACTCATTTCGCGCGGATTGGTCATTTAGTGTATCAGTTCGCTTGAAAAGTGCCAATTCGTTTGAAAATCAGGATCAGGTCATTTGGAATGACCCATGTGTGTTGACTGAATAAATATCTCGGCCCAATCAATATTCAGATTAAAGTTGAGCAACCCAAGGACTGCATGTGATAATATTGTCCATTGATTTCATCGGCCCAATAGGATTGTGGTGTGCATTAAAGATGTCGGCCATTATTGTTTTCACATGATATCATCAGTTCAATTGGACTATTGCATGAGAAAGTTGTCGCCCTATGTGATTTCATATAACTGCGGCCCAATGAAGATTGAATTTGTTTAGTTGTTATCGGCCATTACTTGAAAGCCCATGTGAAGATTCGTGCTTGTTATCATTTCACTTTTCAAACAAAATGTCTTCGGCCCATGTGATTGGTTTTTCTAGAAGCCCAATTGAATCCATTTCTTTTTTATCGACCCATTCATTCAGTGATTATACCTGAAATATATTGAACGGGTCCGCGAATCTTCGACATGAGTTTTAGATCAATTCAACTGTCACACACGTTCACATATTCAGTTCGTTTAAACTGATCATTTGTTTTTGTATTCTCAGGTGATTTACGAGGTGCAAATATCAAGTCACACGGATTGAATCTGTTCTAGATTGTTTGAAAATTAATCAGTTTGTTTGATAGTTCGTACCGAAACATGGATTTTGAATTCTACAATGCGTTTGCTACAACTCCGGGTACTCCTGTTACCGTTGCTCAAAGTGTAACCATGGAAAATGAAACTGGAACGTTACAGAAACCTCCAAAGCTGATGGCCATTGAAGAATACTATTGTTGGAAAGACCGGTTTGAAAATTGGGTTCAAGCAAATCATTTAAGGTCTTGGGAGTGTATTGAAACTAAGTATGTTAAACCTCGTTCTGATGTGGGAGTTATAAAGAATATTTCTGAATTGTCAGATAAAAAGAGAGAAATATGTATAAAGCAGAAAAAATGATGATCAGTCTACTTCAACAAGCTGTGAAAGAAGACATTTTCATATTACTTCAACGTAATGGTACTTCACGTTCGATTTGGGAAGCACTTCGAATTAAGTTTGAAGGAAGTACGGAGATGATAAAGAATAAAAAGTCACTATTAAAGAAAGAATTTGAATTGTTCTCAAGTTTGCCGGGTGAAACTACAAAGACTCTCATTGAAAGATATTGTCATCTAGTGCGTTCGATGTCTCGATTAGATATCACTAAAGATCGAGAGGAATGGGTTGAGAAATTAGCTGATACTTTACCTCAAAATGAATGGGGTACATATCTTATGAGTTTGAAGAATACCGGAGAGTACTATAGATTGACAATTGCTCAATTCATTGAAAAACTTAAAGAACAAATTGATAACAGTGATGATGATGAGAAAAGTCAAGATGAAGAGTCTATTTCTTCAGAAGTTAGTTCAGAAAAGACACCAGTCTTTGATCAACTGATAGCAGTGATGATGAGGAAGAAATTAAACAAATAAACATTGGAAAAACTCAATTATCTACTGAAAGTTTCAAATTTTACTTTGCAGATAGATTGGAGAAACTAAAGGAGAAGCGAGCAGCAAAAGAACAGAAAAAGGTAAAATGTGAGAATGTTGCTTAGGAAGAGAAGCATGAACAGAGTGAAGAAGTTAAAGTTGTTGAGAAGATTGTAGAAGTCACAAAACCTTGTCTAAAATGTTTGGAACCATGCAAACATTGTGAAGAGAAAGACAAGAAGTTTAGTGAGCTTGACAAGATGAAAGAGAAATTGTTGTTTGATGTAAAGTATGTGAAAGAATCATATGATGTGCTGAATAGAACATTCAACCAGTTGCAACAGACAAACTCAGAAAGAGAATATGCTTTAACAATGATGAATGCAGTAATGATGTCTAAGCAGAAGGCTGTCAATCACTATATTGAGGAATGTGCAAAGTTGAAGTAGGAGTTGGAGACTGAAAAGATTGAGAATGAAAGAATAAGACGATTGCTGCAAAGTTATTCAAGTTCTGATTATTTGATTGATAGAATTTATCCAACTGTTGCAGGTTTTGAAGCATTTCAAGATAAGAAGTCTGAAGATACGGATACTGGTAAGAAACAAAGTGCAAATTATAACAAGTTTCCGCCTCCAATCTGGGAAGGTTATTCTCCCAGAAAACCAAATGAGGAACAAGTCAAAAAGGCAGTCAATATAAAGTAAAGTCTGAAACAACTGAAGAGTTACCAGAAAACATTGACGTCACATTCACATCCTCTGACACTGATCATGAGTCTGAGTTAATAAAGAAAGTGGTCGATCAGGTGTTGGATAAAGATGAGGAGTCAGAGTCCAAGTATGAATCTGAGAATTCGAGTTCGTCGGTCAACAGTTCAAAATCATCGGTCAAAAGGGTTTACAATAAAGAATTTATGTTATCAAAAAATAATTTGAATGATGAAACATTCAAAGTAGCATATACTTTGAATGATTCAGACAAATTATTTTCTGATGAGGAATTTCCAATAAGAAGTGTTCAAATTGAAAAGATTAAAAAGGTTTTCAATTTAACAGAAATTAATATTTCTGAAATAAAAGATGTAAATCTTACTGAAAAACCTAAAAAGTACACTTCAAGAGTTCAACAAAGATTGAACAAGAAAAAAGGTTACAGTTCTGGTTCTGGTTTTCAATAGAAACCAAACCATAACAGTAATTTTAAAAAGAAAGGTTTAGGTTTTATTCCACCCGAAAATCATAAAAATGAGAAAATTTCTAAAACAAAAACAATATTTGTTTCAGGGTCAAGTTCTGAAAAAGAAGAAAAGAGCTCATTCTGGAAACAATCGAACAAAGAATTCTTTGCAGAAAAACAAAAGTTTGAGAAGACTGTGTTTGGAACCAAAAAGGAGACAAGAACCTATTACAGATGTCAAGAAGTTGGTCACATCGCCTGGAACTGTCCAATGGCAACCAACACAAAACAGGGAGTCTCTGAAAAACTCAAAGAAAAAGTTGTTGATTAAACTGAACCACCAACTGAAAAATTCAAAGTGTTTAAAAATTCTACATTTGAAGTTGGTGAGAGTTCAAAAAGATTTTACAAATGAAGGGTGAATCTTAACAACCAAACATGGGTTGTTAAGAAATCAGATGTGAAATCTAGCGATGAATCTGATTCGTCAAAGTCAGAGGAGCCACAAGTTGAGCTAAAAAGAGAAAATTCAGTACCGCCAATGGATGATGTCAATTTTCCACCATTGCGGGCTGAAAATTTAAAATCAAAAGTTGGTAAAGTGGAAATTTCGAATCAATTTTATTCTGAAAAGAAAGAATTTGATGTCGAAAAGGCTTTTAATGACAAAGTAAAACATATCTTTGGTAAGATGGTCGATGGTAGAGCCAAAGGAGTTAAAGATTTTTATGAAGAAAAAAGGAATGTTCAAACACCGAGTGAAAATAACTCGGGAACACCCAAAGCTAGTCAGGCTTGGGTGTCTGTATTTCATATGTAAAAATCCTGACTTGCCGAAGCTCCCAAGTTGGTAATCGTGGAGCATGAATCGGGATCTTTCTTAAAATTTCAAAATTGTTATATTTCATTTTACAAGTGGTGTTGTTGATGAGTACCTACAAGTGGTTAATCAAGGTCATTAAGTTGAACTTGATTTAACTTTCATACAAGTGGTTGAAAAACAAAGTGATGAACAAATCCCCGATCTTACAAGTGGTTTCAACAAAACTAATTTTCCAGAAAAACCATTTGATTAAAACAAACTTAAGTGTTTTGAAATCATAATGGGAAAATAGTTTGTTGTCAGGGGGAGTTCTGATTGTTTATGCCAAGTGGATGGCGAATTGAAGCAATTCACATCAGTTTGTCAAATTTTCTTTAAATGGTTTTGAATTTTAGGGGGAGTAAGAATTTTCAGAAAATCCAAAAACATTAGAAAATTTGAAAAAAGCCAAAAACATGATAAAATTCAAAAATGAGTTTTGTTGTGAAAAAGAGGAAATGATAGTACATCAGTGGACAATCACAGTACGCTAAAGAAATGGAAAGTTAAAAAGTGATAAACGTTCTCACTGATGATGTGCCAGTAGGTTTTTACACGCTCAGTAGATTGTGTTCGAGATATAAACCTAAATATCATTACTTAGTTAGATCGTGGGGAGCATCACTCGGATATATGGGTAACCCCCGAAATCTTGTTTGAAGGGCTTTGTATTTCTGACATACTAGGTCTTTGTGCATGATGATATCTGGGGTATTATACCTGGAGTTCTGATTTTGCGGGAGCAATACCCTAGTCCTCGTATAATACTCTGCACTGCTTTAATCTTAAATCCCACCCTCAGCATAAAAATTGATGAAACATTGAAAAATGCTAATCATGTGTTGTTGAAAAGAAGATCCCCAAGGGGGACACACCTAAAGACGAGCCATCATCTCTCTGATTTTGTGGAAGCAATAGCCTGAGCTCTCATGGTCTTGCATTCACCCCTTACAGATATCATTAGTGCACATTCACCTGTAAGACTGAATATAGGAGTCTGGATACGGGAGTATATTCTGAGGTGGGACACGCGAATAAGTTTAAGTCCTTAAAACACTTAATTCGTATCTTGAAACAATTGAACTTTTGTGTGAAAATTTAAGTGGATCAGTATACTGACAATCTAAGTGAATCGTTTAGAACTTAAAGTGTGTAAAGCTCAACGGTGCTAGTGATTGGTCTCAAAAACTGATATGAACCTCTTACACAAACTCAAAAATATATATATATTGTCTGTAAGTATTTCTTTACTGCTTTTCTTTAAAACAAAAATCCAAAAAGAATGTGTTTTTAGCATTTTCCTACAAGTAGTATGTTTTAGCATAAAATTTTGAAAAATCAAAAAGATTTTATTTCATCTTATTTTCGACAACTGATGTTGGAAAGCTGATTTTCAAAATTCCGAGTGCTAAACATGATGAACAACTGGTTTGGGTTTTTGAAAAGAGAAATGGTTTTGAAATGATTAAATGGTTTCAAATTAATGGAATGCCAAATTTGAATGTTTCGAATACAAGTGGTTAAGCAGAGATAATTTGAGAAATGTTATATGATTTCTACAAGTGGTGTCTAAAATTGTTAAATTTTTAATAATTGTAAAACTTACTTTTGGATAGAGATTTATGCAGGTCCCCGTATCTAAGCCTGAGCATAGTTTGAGCCAGGTTACGATTCTAGAACGAGAGCTATGTCAGACTGCGATCCCGGTACAACTTAAGGGAGAGTCTGTTAGTAAAGGGGAGTTTGAAGATTGTAAGACCAACATCCAAGGGGGAAGTTAGCTGCTGATGCTGATAAACAAAGAGAGAGAAGAGAGAAGATTGAAGGATGCTTACAATGTCAGATACTTTGGAAAGAGCGTGAAGACTGATCAATACTGAAGACTTGTCACACAGAAGACTCGACACCGAAGACTTTGTCAACATCCAAGGGGGAGTCTGTTGGTGCATATGTCTGTTGACTTCGCCTTGTATCGAGTCTTGTATCTAGATAGGATAAACCAGAGCTCGGTAGTCAAAGAAATAGGATTTTAGTGTTGATTGACCAGTTCACACGAATTGGCAGTGCCAGTTCATGCGAAATGGCCATTTCGGATGAAATGGACATGGCAGTTTCATGGGGACTGGATCTAGTATAAATAGGTGACTTGAGATTTCATTTGTAACTTTTGCAATTCCGGTAGCGAAGCTCTGCCGAGGTGTCAAACAGTCTGTAATCGTGTCAAATCAATACAAAAGACATTTAAACTACTTCTACATGCAAATCAAGCTGATTCAACATCAAAACGTCTGTTTCCGCCCCTCGTTTTGATCAAAAACTCTTCTGATCGACTCATTTGGTTTTCACAACGATCCTACATTTAGCCCTTTTTACACTTTAGTCAAGTTTTAAATTTATAAAACACGATATTTTACTAACACTAAACACACATATGGGCAAGTGCACCCATCGTGAGCGTAGTATAGCGTTGGTAAGATACCGAGGTCGTCCAAGGACACAAGAGCTTTTAGTACCGGTTTATCCTCAACGTCTAATCAAATCAAAATTTTAGAAAAAAATTTTTAAACAAGAAAATAAAACTAACTAAAAATGCTGGAAATAAAAATTAAAAAATAAAACAGATAGACAAGATGAATCACTTGGATCCGACTCGCCTTTAGTGTAACCTTTGATTATTTCCGCACTTTTGCACTTTTTAAGAGATTATCTTAGTTATAGTAGTAGGCCCCTCTTTTGAAGGTGACGTTACCCACAACCCAGTAGTTTGAGTCAGCAAGGATACAATCCTAAAGGGTCGGATTATTGAAAGATAGTTAATTAAGTTATTAATGCATAATGTGGTAGGCCCCTCTTTTGAAGGTGACGTTACCCTCGGTTAAGTAGTTTGAGTCAGCAGGGATACAATCCTAAATAGCCGGGTTAAAATTTTAATAGTAGTTTACATATGAGGGGATCAAGGAGTTCGGACCCCCGCCATCCAATACCAGTGGGTATTGAAGGAGGTCCTACTAAACTTGACGCAGGTCCTTGCATGATCTATACACTGAACAAGGCAAGACGCTTACCAAACCATTCCCTTAACCCCCGACCAGGTAGCCAACATATCTCCATATAGACCGTGGAGATATGAATGGTGTAAATCTTTTATTTTATATAGACAGTAAAATAACGCCAAGACACCACGGACAAATGATAAGGAAGTTTCACCTTCAACATAAGAAACTAGTTATTAAAGTCATTAATACATAACCAAATAAAAAGTGCGAAAAGATTAAAAATAAAAAGTATTACACTAAATGCTTGTCTTCACCAATTGATGTAAGAGACTTAGGCAAACATGGCCTTTGATTGTCAAGAACTCTTACGATCAATCTTGGATCCCGACACTACTCACACACTCTATGATGGATGATGGTAGTGGATGTGGGTTGTGATGGTGGTGGTGGGTGGGTGAAGTGTGAGAGAGGTGGTTTGCCAAGGGATGATTTGCAAGTGAGCCAAGCACCCCTATTTATAGCCTGCACAGAAGCCCGGGCACGGCCCCGTGTTCGCCCATCTTCTCTTTCTTCATTAATTGACGTTTGTCTGCATTAGTTGACCACGCCCCCATGTCCGCTGGGCATGACCCCGTGTGCAGAAGCGTATCTGTACTATCAAGATTTGACTGGATTATGTGAATCTTAGCGTTGACCACGGCCCCGTGTCCACTAGCTATGCCCCCGTGTTGGGAAATAGAAGCTTCTACAGCTTTGTCTTTTCTGCAGACACTTGGGCAAGCCCCCGTGTTCAATGGACACGGGGCGTGTTCAGCCTTCTGACTTCTTGTTTTTGCTTGGGAAGATGCTGTCGAGGGGTCGGGCATGCCATGTTTATTCCTTTTCTTGTATTATTGTTAGATTTGGCTGCATTTTTGCTTCTTTTGTTCATTTAAGCTCATTTAACCCTGAAAATACAAAAGGAAGACAAAAGCACACTTTTTCCAACATTAGTACTAAAAAAGGGTTAGTTTTATGCCTCATTTGATGTAATTTATATGTTGCATTTTACACACATCAAGGGGTTTGAAGCTTATGCCCTTTTCCACGCAGGAGGGGCTCCGGCCTTTAGGCCTTCGTTGCTCTGAACCCCTTTGGCATCTGTCATATGGTTGAAAGTTTACCTTCTTTCTAGCTGGGCTGTTGCCCCGCCAGCTTGATCCCCTTTTTCTTTGCTCTTTTATGTCTACAGCCTCTTCTCCTCTGATGTGGGCTTCAGCCCTTTCGAGAGCTTCTTCCAAGGTCTTGGGCAGGGATTTGTTGAAATCTCTCGTAAGATATTTGGAGGTAATGGCGTTAAAAAAACCGGCCACTCTCATCTTTTCGTTTGCCCCTACATATGTGAGACCTTCCTTCTTGTACCTTTCTCTGAAAGATTACTGTAGCATCTTTGACGTACCGCCTTTGCTGTGAGAAATTGGCTAAAAACCCTTTGCTTAGATCATCGAAGCTTCGAACGCTTCTGGCTGGCAGATCGTTGAACCATATTCGAGCTGATCCAACGAGAGTTTACATAAACATGAGGCAACATTCAGCATTCGACCATTTCTCAATCCTAGCAGCCCCGATGAAGATTTGAAGGTGATCTTCTGGATCCTCAGTCCCATCATATGTTTTGATGTGGGATGGCATCTTGATCTTCGTTTGAAAATCATAATCAGCAACTTGTTGGGAGAAACATTACAAATTACTTGGTTTATATGGCTTGGCCAAATCTTCTTCCATTCTTGCACCTGTGTTGTTGTTGTTATTGTTGTTCCCTTGGGTGGCCAACACTTGATTTATAAAGTGTTACCACGGAAAGCTTGCCATTATCTGGGCCATCATCTGGGGTATAAGGTTGAATCCTTGAAGGCTTCCAGGTGCAACTGGGCAGTTTACCCCTAAGGGAGTGCTCCTAACGGCGCTCCGTGCCAAGGGAAGCACAGACAAAGCTTGTTCCCAGGTAGTTGTTGCTGAGGGTGGAAGGCTTGCTACTAGAGGTTGTAGGAGCTGGTCCAAAGTCGGCTCGTGCCCTAGTGGAGCACCGGCTGTAGCTGGTTGGGAAGAACAGAGAGGAAATGTTGTCGGATTTGGCCTCGTGTACAGGTATGGGTTAGGATTTGGAAGAGGATTGCTGGGACCAGCCTCATCCCTAGATGCAGAAGGTTGTGAGTTTGCAAAAGGAGGAATGGGGGGGTACAGGAGATAGTGATGGTTCTGGTTCGTCATAATCCAGACGAATCCTTACTCCCTTGTCTCTCTTTCCCTACTTACATATTGGTTGAGGAGAGACCTCAACTCTAGGAAATTGTTGGCGACCCCTTCAGGAGTAAGGTCAACACGTGAGGGGGTGCTAGAGACACCGATGTTAGGGGATGGAACCCCTGATCTAGACGGAGTTGGTGTCTGGAAAGTGAGAAACTTGGGGTATGTTGTTCCAGTTGGAGTACTTCCCGGGGTTGAGATAGAAGTTGGTTTATGTGACACCTGTGTCACTTCAACCATCATACGAACACCAAACCAATGAAATATTGTATTTCATACTTGGGATTTGTATAAATATGTGTATCGTTTGCACATATCAATTCTTGTTCAATTTCGAGCTCTAAATCGCTTTCTGGGAAGTTATACGCGAACTGATGCGTAAACGTAATCAGCTTAATGCGAAAAACACCCCGGAATAGTGACATGGGCTTAACATACCTTAAATAACCCTTACATAACTTAGAAATAAGTTTTGGAAGGTTTGGTGTGTCGAAATCAAGTTTATTCGCTTACAGGGACTAATTTCGACAAACTGTGAAAGTATGCCGATTCGTACCGTAACGAACATTCTGGAACATGACCATAAGTTAAACATGCCCTAAATATCCTTTACATATCTTAGAAATAGGCTTTGAGGGGTTCGGTGTGCTAAAATAAACTTTTTGGTCATTCAGGGACTAAAAGCGTCAAAAAGTGCATAAGTTTGCATTTTCGCGCATATCTTACGTTCTGAATATATCCAGACATCCAAAAATTTATGTAATCATTAAAATATTTTAGTTTAGTGATTGGCATGATAAAACTCCATTCGTCGCGTAATTTGGATCGTTTTTCGCATCCGTTCGTGTTTCATCGTAATTAACCGAACAACGTAATCGTACGACCAAACGAACCGACATCCGAGATGTTTTTTAGCACATCTTAAGTTCCCTATACTTGAACTTCATTTTAGAGCCTTAAAATGGGGTTAACGGGGCTTAAACGTGTCAAAAATGCATCAAATAGCAAGTTTCAGACCTGCAGGGACCTGTTTTGACATTCTGTGAAAGTTGTTTACACGGGGCGCGTAAGACTTCTATAAGTCTTACGCGGGGCACGTAAAATCCCAAATCAGCAAAACCAGCTGATTTCAATACAGCTGCCGGGTTTCTTGTTTGCACATGGTTTTAATCAATTCTAGGGGCTATTTTGGGGCACCCATGGTATTATAAAACCATGGGTACACTTGTACAACTCAGATCGAAGCTCGGTTTTCGGTGAACGATCTTAACGGTTACCCGAAAAGTATATATACTCCCATTATTTCATTTGCAAACTCACTTGATCTGATCAAATTCTCTAAGTTGGAGTTTATACACTTCATACCTGAGAATTTTAAGATCAAATCTTCCTCGCTTGGACCTCTTGTAAGCTTCTTTCGTTCTTTTATGTGTTTTTAAGCATGAAAGTCAAACAATGTTTGACTTTCTGCTTTGACCAGTCAATGGTCAACACGAAGTTCGTTTGAACTTCGCAACGTGAGCGTAATCACGATGGTTATGGTCCCTTGTGACTATACCTACTGATTACCACGTTATTTAGGTATAGTGACGAGTCATAGTTTCGGTCAAAATGCGTATTCATGCGTATTTTGCAACCAAACTATTTTTGGGTATCAAAACCCTCTGTTTTGATATCAAACTTGTTTTCTAACTTTGTTAAACATGTTTTAGCATGTTTAACTTGTCACTTTAGGTTTAGTGCTTATATAGGGTCGTAAGGTAAGTGGTCTAAACAACCGCTTAGACTTTTGAACCCGACCTGTTTGGTCGATCATTAGGATCCGACCAAACATATTTTGTAACCATAGTTGTATAGGGAATAACCTTCCGAGGTTATACCTTATGGTCACTTCATTTAAGTAGTTGTATGATAGGTAGTTTATATGCCTTAGGAAAATGACCAAAATGCCCTTTTTACGCATAAATTCATTTTAAGCATATGTAACCTAAATTTTTTCATCTAAACTGATTAGGTAACATTATTAGACATGTTAAGGCATATAATACTTATCATAGGACTAGTTAGGCGGTCCTAACGCGTTTTACGCGAACGACGCGTTAAAGTAGCATAAGTTATCTTAACGAGTCGTAATGGGTCGTAAGCACTTAGGATATGTTTTGTTTTAGAATTTAGGCTTTGTTAAACCATATTACATGAGTTCGTATACTCATTTGGTTTACGAAACCTCATTCTATCCAACCTTCCGATATAGGTCCGGTTTATTAACATAGTTACCTATATTAGGTGCCGTTTGATTTCCGTGATCCCTCTAGCTTTGCTTGGTTGTTATTCAAGACTTCTAAGCACCCTCAAGTGAGTACATAGTCCCCTCTTTTACTGTTTTTCAAACATTTTGGGGTGAAACATATGTGCCTACTTTTTACTTTTGTGCTTTCCATGTTTTTATATCATACTTGCTATGTTCATTAGTACACGTATAGTACATGATTTTATCCGTGTTTTTGCTAGGTATGTCCATTTAGTGCATACTTAGTACATTGTTTTACATTACATTTCATGCTATGTATGTTCATTTGTTGCATACTTAGTACATTATTTTCATAAAACATGCTTACATTTTGGTATGACATTTGGTTTGTTTAAATGGGACAAAAATACATTCATTAACATTGATCACGCCGTTCGTTAGTAAGTAGTGGTACCATAGGAATTGACAACTCCCATTCCTGAGATCCTAGGTTTGTTTGGGTGGAAGGAATGACCGAATTCGATATACATTGTTTAGATAAACCTTTAACTTTGTTTAAGGGTTTGTCGCCACAGTCACAAGGCTTGAGTGTATGCATTAAAACAATACTGCATAGATGTTTGTATCAGTAAGGCATGCATTTGTTTTAAAAAACATAACTTTTGATTTATTCAATTGCATTGTTTTGTGCATTTTACATACGGTTTAAGTAGTCACTTTTTACTTGCCGTACATGACATTTGTTTACACATTACATGATTTACATTTGACAATAGACATGTTTTTTACATAAACATTTGGCAATTAGTTTAAACAAGACATTTTTGGTGGTTTGTTTTGGTAAGTGATTTAAGTAATGAGGTGTGTGTAATATGATAAAAGCATGGTGGATACGCTGCTGGTACTTCCTATATATAAGTGCTTTTATGGTATTACATATCGTAGCGTTACTTAAACCATTTCAAGTTAGACATAATACATTTTACACTTGTATCACATCTTCATGAAACATTGTTTTACAAACAACATATTTTATACAAACTCATTTTACTTGGTCAATTATTTATCTGTGCATCTTTCTTTTATATCATCTGATTTCTTATCACTGTTTGTATGATTTATAAAAGAAAACATTTTACAAGGTTCATGACTAATTTTTGTTAAACATTTTATTTTAAACTTACAAGTCATGAATCCTACTTTAAATAAAACCTATGTATCTCACAGGCATTTTTATGCTGACGTACCTATTTTCACATGTGTTTTCAGGAATTGACGCATAGGATTGATCCAGATATACTTAGGCAAACTTGGCCTTAGTGACAATAAAAGATGCAAGACTAGTTAATTATGTTATGTTTCTTTGTTTTTAAGATATTGTAATCTCTTTCAATTCAATAACACAAAACTTCAATTTCCATGTGTTATGAAACAATGATTCTGTTACAACACTCCCCGACGATTCCGTCGCGATTTATTGTTTTACAAGGTCGGGGTGTGACAGAAAAGTTGGTATCAGAGCTCATGGTTATTGGGAATTAGGTTATTAGTAATGCTTTGACCTAGTCTATAACCTTCCTAGGACCCTAACACAAGATCCTTGTGTTTTGATCTTAAAACAATACCATCACTTATCCTTAGGTGACAACCACAACAAGTTCATAAATTTCAAATCCGCTTTGAAAACCAATCATCTGTTCTAGGATAATTTATTATAAGGTTTTGAACCCTTTAAGTTTTCAAATCTCGTCAAATTTGGGTCTTATAATGTGAACATGTGCAATCTGGAAAGGTGGATGCCTGTACTCTGAGTTTTCTGTCTAAGGCTAGAGTGTTCGTACAAATCCACATAATTGGACCAGTCACTCTTACCTGGGAACTCTTGGGGCGAGTGTCCACTTATAGGCAAAAGCATGTCTTCGTGATACATTAATATGACCTGTTTACTTTGATTAGTCACCGTCTCATTTGTTTGCCTTAGGTAACAAACAAATGATCGCAATTTTTATGCGTTGTCATTCTGTTTCGATTATCCGACAACATTTCACTTGTTTCTTCCTATGTCTTCCATTTTCTCTATAATGTCTCTTCATCGCAGCGACGCTCAGACGTCCGAACAGGCCGCCAAATTTTCCCAGTGAATAGGTGAAGTAGTCCTGAAGACTGTTGAATTAGCTGCTGCCATGTCTCGTCACACGGATGAAGCCACTCAAGAGTCACCGAAGGAAACAGAAGCCAAGCCTTCACCAAAACCAAAGAAGTGTAAGGCTTCAAAGAATCCTCCAGCCGTTGCACCAAAACAGGCAGGACCTAGCCAGGTGGCAGCACCACCAGCCAAGAAGCTGTACAAGGGAACTGCTCTCATCATCCGAATCACATACTGTCACACCCCGACCACGTAAAACATCAAATCGTGGCGGAAACGTCGGGGAGTGTTGTAACAGAATTATTTTTCCACAACCATGGTAATTAAAAGTTATGTTTTATTTATCAAACAAAGAGTTACATTGTCTTAAAATAACTGAAACGAAGAGTTCATCACATAATTAAACTAGTTCCATCTTTATTTTAAGTCTCTAAGGCACAGGTCCGCCCTAGTGTGTCACGAACATCCTAAGCAACAGCTCCTGAAAACACATGTGAAAAATAGGTACGTCAGCATAAAAATGCCTGTGAGATACATAGGTTTTATGAAAATAAGATTCATGACTTGAGTTTAAAGAAATGTTTAATAAAAGTTAGTCATGAACCTTATAAATTATTTTTTTATAAGTTATTTGAAAAGTAATAAAATCAGATGATATGTATAAATAAAAGAATCATATAAGGTTAAATGAATAACCAAGTAAAATGAGTTGTATAAAATAATCTGTTTTGTAAACCAAAGTCTTGTGAAAAATATGTTGTTTGTGTAAAATGTATAAGTCCAAATTGAATGATTTAAATAACGCTACGACATGTAGTACAATACAAGCACTTATATATAGGAAGTACCAGCGGTGTATCCACCATACTTGTATCATACTACACACATCTCGTTTACTTAAGTCACTTAAACAAACCACCAATGTATAAAGTCCATGTTTAAACCAATTGTCAAAAAGTCCTTGTATAAACCATGTCAAATGTTAAAAGTCCAAATGTAGTCAAGTAATGTGTAACAAATGTTATGTATGGTAAGTATTGTGTAGTCACATAAACCAAATGTAAAAAAAATTTACAAAACAAGGTATTTTGAATATATCAAAAAGTTATGTTTTGCAAAGTAAATGCATGTTTTATTAATACAAACACTTATGTGGTAAGTTAACGCATTCATTCAAGCCTTGAGACAGACGGATAACCCTAAGTCAAGGTTATCAAAAGAAATGTTATCGGATTCAATCATTACTTACACCCAAACAAACCTAGGATGTTAGGGACGGGATTTGTCAAGTCCTATGGTACCATTACTTACTACCGAGCGGCGTAGCTAATGTTAATGAATGTGTTTTAGTCCCGTTGTACAAACCAAATGTCATATCAAATGTAAACATGTTATGAGAAAGCAATGTACTAAGTATGCTAAGTTAACATACAAAGCAGAAAAGTCATGTAAATCAATGCGCTAGCATGTCAAGTAAACATACATAGCAAAAGAAGATGAAATTATGTATTAATAGTGTACTAATGAACATAGCAAGTGTATATTATGAAAACATAGAAAGCACGAAAATAACAAGTAGGCACATGTGTTTCACCCCAAAATGTTAAAAAAAAGGTAAAAGAGGGGACTATGTACTCACCTTTGGGTGCGTTTTTATATGTTAACACAATCCCACAATTTGTTTATTCGTCCTAAATTAAATAAGAATGATTAAATAATCAAAACTCACAAAAATACATGAGTTTCTCCGATACTTAGAATTTTCACATAACTTTGAGATTTCTCGAAAAGTTATTATTTTTGATTATTTTGGTGTATTTGTATATATGTACTCGAGCGTAACACACATAATCTTGTCAACACTAACACATGATCATACACATATTGTGAAACACATAGCACATTGTAACACATAATATAACCCATGAACAACCCATTCTAGTATATGTCGAAAAACACTTATTTTTGCGATTCGGTAACATTTTTTGGGCGTCGAAAGTCACGTATGACTAACCAATCACCAAGTAAACTTAATATAAGTTAAAATACTTACTTTTATACCAAATATATCAGTTTGGTTACTGATTTAAAACAGTTTTATAAAAGTACTCCGAAAAGGCGATTTTTAACCGTTTTACCGCATAGTTTTGCATCAAACGTTACCCGAACCATCCCAAATCGAAATGACTTGAAATTTTAACACAACACATGTTATTTACTGAATAAAATAATGGTTATACTCATGATAGTGCAGGTCTTAAACAAAACACATAAATCATGCAAATTTCACCTAATTTACCACGTTTTAAGCTATATGTACAACATGCAAAGCTATCAAACCTATGTCAAAGTTTCATGCTATTATAATACATCAAATAATGTTATTTTTAGTGTTTGTAACCTGATCTAAAACAGTTTTGTCATATAGCCATTTTTCATCATCTCTTAAGCTTTAAATCAACATATTTTCATATGTACAAGTGCCTAAAGCATACTATCATAACATCATCATTTTATGTTAATCTAAATGCATCAAATATGTGATATATTCAGGTTTATTTGCTGATGTAATTTACATTTAACATTTCATACATAAATCACTAAATACTTGCATCTTTACCACCATTCAAGAACATGTAACAACATAAACAAGTACTTAGCAAGATATCAAACTTCAAAACTCATATACACACATACATATGTACGGTTATACATATATATATACACCACCATTTTTTTTATTTGTTTCAAGACCCTTTTCATTTTAGATTTTAAGTTTAGTGAAAATCCCAAGATTCAAGAGAAACTTCAATCATCAAGAACAACCAAGAATCAAAAGTATGATTTAAAAATAATGTTATACCTTCAAGATTCAAGTAGGTTGTAGGATGAGATTTTGATGATAGGAAGCTTGTAATCAGTTGAGAACACCTTGGAATCACCTTTAGATCTTCATACTAACTTGAAGGTTGCTAGGAAAGGGACTTGAATGTGAAGAACAAGACTTGAAGATTTAAAGATAGAGAGAGAGAGATGGGGACGGTTGGGAGGGAGGAGAGAGAGAGAGGAGTTGAGTGGAGTGTGATAATGTTGTGTGATCTTGCAAGATATATATAAAGATATATGTAGGAGATTATGTAGAGATATGGACATGGCATGCACTAACACTTGGCAATACAAAGATCAAAGGAAATATTGCCATATCTTGCAAAATTTGGTGGGTCCCCATATATATATATATGACCGTAAGATGTATGGGGGGAGGGGGTGAAGTGTAAGTTTTTATATAAACATACCATATGTAGGCTAAAACGGGTGTTTAACTGGATACCGGGTATTTTATCTAGCGTTTAAATTCCGGTTTATGGCATTCTAATATATTTTTATTATTCTATAAAAATAAACTTGCCAAAATATTACTGAATTAAATTTCAGTTGCCAAGACTGGCGGTGTTGTCCGCGTTTTGCAGTAGAAGCACGGTGCTGCGCAGAAACACGCGGTACGCGCTTAAACTTGAAAAATAACGTTTTTAGGCGTTTTAATTTATTTTTGTTGATGCACAAGAATGTCTGTTGACTGCATCTTCATCAAGTCTTAAATCAAGAAAGTCAAGATTGGATCTTATAAGTCAAATTAGGGTTTAGAGTTGATTTAGGAAGTGAAATATGAGGGTTCCGTTTGAAACCGTAGTTTGAATGAGGGTTCCGTTTGAAATTAGAGGGTTCTGTTTGAATTGGTTGTTTGAGATAGGGTTCCGTTTGAACCAGATTATGTTAAGTTCAAACGGAAGGGTATATTGCCTATATATATGAGTGAGTTAGTCTCATTTCAAACGGAACGGTAGAGAGGTCATTGTGTGAATCACGAAGTGCTGCCGGATTTTCATCAGAAAACGTTGTAAAAGCACGAATATTAATCAGAAAAGAAGAATTAAAAGGATTAGAGCTGTTTTGACTTTATGTGCATTGATTCCGCCTTTACACATGATGTTGAACTACCTTAACTGACTTTCAGGGTCACGTACACGATCCAACAAGTGGTATCAGAGCTCAGGACGAGGAGTTCATACTGAATACAGCTTGAAATCATCGGATTATCTCATTTCTACCTTTCTTTTCTGATTTAAACTAGTTGTCGCGGTTAAAATGGCTTGAAACGATCACATTGCAAACGAAATTCACTATTAACTAATCCTTGAAATTTTGAAACCTAAAATCGACCTAAAACTGATCGAAATCTTTCAGACCGTTTGAAAATATTCGCGAGTTGCTGACGTCACCGTTTGAAATTGACTCAATCGTTTGAAAATACACATATCGTTTGAAATCAGACATATCGTTTGAAAACAAGCTGACCATTTGAACTATCGTTTGAAAATGTTTATCGTTTGAGGTTGTCGTTTGAACAGCTATCGTTTGAAAACCTTTGTCGTTTGAAACTTTTGATTCAAACGGAACAGTCCATCGTTTGAATCTTTGTCGTTTGAAATTTTTGATTCAAACGGAACAGTCCATCGTTTGAATCTTTGTCGTTTGAAACTAGTTCGTTTGAACAATTTTTTGAACTATTCCGTTTGAACAAGTTTCGTTTGAATCTGATATTTTCCAAAACCAAAATTTTTCTAAGTGTTGTCTGATTTTACAGGTACATTCACAATGGATGATATTTTCTTAAACCCGTTTAGCGACATGTACGCGTTCGCTGGAGATTCCGGAAACGATAATACTTCATCAAGTAATGTGAATGAGAATCCACCAAAAGAGAAGAAAAAGGAAGCTTGGGAATCGGAAAGTGCCTTCGGAACGTTCAATAAACCTCCAAAGCTAATGGCTATTGAGGAATACAGTCGGTGGTCCGGAAAGTTTGAAGACTGGTTGATGGCATTCGCATTTCCTAGCTGGAAAAGTTTGAAAAATGGTTATGCCAATGGAAAGAAACATGGTGAAACTTTAAGAGCAGCTGAGGAAATTGAATCGTTTGTAGCTGAACAAAAGTGTGTGGCGTTGTTATTTCAGTCCGTCCGGGAAGACATTATTGCCTTGATCGACTATTCAAATGCAAAAGATCTTTGGGAAAAGCTTGAAAAGAAATGTATCGGTAGTCAAGAAATTAAGAAAAACAAAAAGAAACTTCTTAAGAAAGAATTTGATCTGTTTGGATGTTTAAAGAACGAGTCAGTGTGTAAAATGATAGAAAGGTTCGGTCATCTGAAGCTGGAATTAGTAAGACATGATATCGACATTCCTGAAGAAGATCTTATCGACAAATTGTTCGATTCGTTGCCTGACGAGATGGATTGGAGATATTATGCGCTGATGCTGAAGAATACCATCAAAGAACCAGAAAAGCTGACATTAGATTTGCTGATTGAAAAACTCGAGAGTCACGACTTGGAGTTGAAAAAGACGTACAAAGTTAATCATTCATCTTATCAACAGAATCTGGATCTATACTATCCAAAAAGCATGATGCCAAAAGCAACTTCACCAAAAACTGCTTTTTCTGCTGAAAATGTGTCGACAGCTGGCAAAGAAAGTCAAAGTGGTCAAAGCAGTGGAAGTCACAGTGGTTTTCACAGTGGATCTTCATCTTCTGGAATTGCTGATGCAAAGAATTGTTTTCAATGTAACATCGCAATAGACTTGAAGAATGCTCAGAATTTTGATGAAAAGTCGGCCAAGCAGCAGATGATCTTTCTAGCATCAGTGTTGGAATCGTATGAAGGATTGGTAGCTGGAAAGATTGGCAATACAAATCTAACGAAAGAAGATTACGATCAGATTGATCCGGAGGAAATGGAACTGATCGATATTCGTTGGGCTATGGCAAGTGCTGTTCGTCGTGCACAAAGATTCATGGAAATTACAGGCAGAAAAACAATTGGTGGTGCTTCTACTAAGCTGGGGTTCGATAAATCCAAAGTGACATGTTTCAAATGTAAGCAGAAGGGTCACTTCAAAAGAGAATGTCGAAATGCTTATGCTGATGAGTCGGAGAACCCTTTCAGAGATGATTACTATAAGAAGGCGATTTATCACCAGAATAAATCTGAGCCACCTAGATTGAAGCAGGTTGAAGATAACAGAGAGAAATCTAGAGCTCTTGCGGTGATTTACGATGATGAGGGTTATGACTGGAGTCAAGAGGTTCTACCAGAAGAAGATGCGGTTGGTTACGCATTCATGGCGAGAAATGACGATCCTATTCCGTGGAAAGACGATCGAACTGAAGAGCAAAAATATCAATACAGAAAAATGATTGCTGAAAACAAAATCATTAGAATATCTCGTATCTATCTGGAAGCAAGGAGAGCCAATAGATGGGATCCAGATAGAGAGTGCTATCTTGATGAGTATGGAAATATTGCAATTGATGATAGTACACTTGATATTGAAGTCATAATTCAGCAATACAAAGAAGATGATGAGTACTGGCAACACAAATGGTGGGGAACTCCAACTTCGAAAATGATTGAAGAAGAGAAAGAGAAAGAGAGAAAGGAGAAAAAAGAGATCGAGAAAGCAAAGAAGATTGATACTGGAGTTATTGACACAACACAGGAGTTGACTGCTGAGAATCTTGGAAGAATGGCTAACAAAGTGCTAGCTGCTAAGGCACTTGAGGTAGACTCTAACTCCGTGTCTGAGTCAAAAAGCCAGGTCAGTTCAGATGTGTCAACAAATGTGTCAGGTAAGAAAATCGATGGAAATGCTGATTGCAAAAATTGCAACAAAGAGTGCAAATTTTGTAGCACAGTCACGTATCTCAACGGGAAGAAAGTTGATGATCTGACAGCTAAGGTCAGAAGTGTTGAGAATCAGATTCTTGATCGTGACAAAACACTTAAAGCTTCAACTGAACGGATAAGAGAATTAACTAAACAAATTGAAAATGATAAAATTGATCATGACAAAATTAAACAAGAAAATGAAAAGTTGATTCTTGAAAACCGTCAGATTTCTGAAAAATTTGAAAAACTAAAAAGCACATTGAAAGATTGTGATGATCGAAATGGTAAAACTTTTAAAGAAAATGAACATCTAAGAGCAGTGCTTAGAGTCAAAGAAGAATCAATCAATCAACAACTGGATGAAATCGCTAAATTGAAACTTAAAGTTCAAGAGGTTGTAATCGAAAATGAGCGAATCCAGTTGAAGCTTAACAGTTACAGCTCCGCAAGCTTTGTTTTGCAACATATCATTCCCAAACCCATCGGGAAAGACAAAGCGGGCGAAGATGTGTATTGTGATGGAACTGGGGTGGGGTTTCATCAAGTTCCACCACCTGTTCTTGATAACTATACGAAAAAGCAATCTGGGTTGGTTGAAATTGAGGAAGAAAAAGATGTTAAACTTCCGGAAAATATTGATGTTACTTTTACGTCATCTGATGATAGTGTTCAGACAGAGATTGTTAAGAGTACAGCTGAAAGTGTTTTGATGTCTGATTCAACTGAAGATGATGGGTGTTTCTTGGACAAATACATTCAGAAATCAAAATCCAAAAACAACTTAAGTGATGAACCGGGTCTTGTGATGTACAAGATGGCTGGATCTGATAAGTTGTATTCGGATTCTGAATTTCCCATTGAGAATGTTAATGTGAAAAAATTGACAAATGTTTTCAAGTTAATTGAAGTTGAATTGTCAGAAGTGAACAGTTTGAGCCAAACAAAGAGGCAAATGAATTTTGAGAAAGATAAAGCTTACTACAAAAAGCCTGTTGTACCATCACGTTTTTATAATAACAATCGAAACAATTGGTTTGGTGGTTATAGGGATGGTAAGAGTTATCAGAAGAAGAGTTTTCAAAACAAAAGGTTTGCTGAAAAGAAAGTGTTTGTGAATGGTTCAAGTTCACTTGCTGATGAAGAGAATGAAATTTTTTCAAAATCAAATAAAGAGTTCTTTGAGAAGAAGGTTTCACAACCTCAGTCTAAAGGCATAAGTCGAGTTGTTGATACTCGTACATGTTTTAGATGTAACAAAGTTGGTCACATTGCAAGAAATTGCACCAACTTCAAGCCTAAGACTGAAGTTATTGACAGATGGTCCCAAAAGAAGAAAGTTGATATGAAGGGTAAAGCACCAATCGTTGTTGAGAAAAAGAGTGTGAAAAATAACAACATCAAAGTGAAAAATGAACCTGTAAAGAAAGTGGTAACTAAAAACGACAAGTTTTATAAACAGGTTGCATTAACTCAACAAGTTTGGAAACCAAAAACTGAAATGAAAATTTCAACTTCTGAAGTGAAAAAGGCTAAAGAATCAATTTCGGTTGATTATGATGCAAATTTTCCACCTTTGAAGGCTGAAAATTTCAAAATTCAAGTTGCTAGAGTCAAGGTTACACCTAAGGCTGATGAGGCCTGGGTGGACACCATGTTCGAATAAGCAGTTTGAATGGCCGGAGCTTCCTGGTTCGCGAAGCATGAATCGGCATCTTTCTTAAAAGTTGGTTAATTTGAAGTTTGTTATGTGCAGGATCTTCCAAGAGCCATTTCAATATGGATCATGGATAGTGGCGCATCTCGACATATGACAGGAAAAACTGCATTACTGTATGATGTGAAGAATATCAATGGTGGTTATGTGGGATTTGCAGGTCATGAAGGTGGTAGAATTGTTGGTGAAGGAACGTTATCCAATGGGATTGTGACGTTTGAAAGAGTTAACTACATCACTGAGCTGGAGAACAATTTGCTTAGTGTCTCGCAGATTTGTGACAATCAGTATACTACTCACTTCACTGATAAAGAATGTTTGATCTTGAAACCTGGTTTTGTTATTCCTGAAGATTGGATTATCATGAGGGCACCTAGAGTGAATGATTTATATGTGTTAGATATGTCTGTAGCAACTACAACTACTGGTCAAGCACATTGTTTTGTGTCTAGAGCAACTGAGAAAGAATCAAGATTATGGCACCGAAAGATGGGGCATATTCACCTAAGGAAGATGAATCACTTGGTGCACAATGATTTGGTATTGGGTGTTAATATCAAAGGTTTTCATCTGGAAGGGGAGTGTATTAGCTGCATCAAAGGCAAGCAGAAGAAAAAGTCACACCCTACAAAGCAAGTCAATTCAGTTTCAAGACCGCTGGAAAGACTTCACATGGATTTGTTTGGTCCTGTGAATGTCAAAAGTATTACAGGGGATTACTATTGTTTGGTCGTTACTGATGATTATTCCAGATTTTCATGGGTTTCTTTCTTGAAGACGAAAGATGAAACATTTGACAGTTTGATGGGGCTGTTCAGAAAGATTGAGAATTTGTACCAAAGGCGTATCAAGAGAATTCGAAGTGACAATGGTACTGAATTCAAAAACAGCAAGATGGAAGAATTTTGTGATGAAAGAGGTATTTTGCATGAGTTTAGTGCTCCGTATACTCCACAGCAGAATGGAGTCGCAGAACGCCAAAACCGGACACTAATCGAGACGGCTAGAACTATGCTCGCAGATTCAAAGTTACCGATTAATTTTTGGGCTGAAGCTATTTCTGCCGCATGTTATACGCTCAACAGGGTTCTCACTGTCAAGAAGTTCAACAAAACATGCTTTGAGCTAATCAATAACCGCAAACCGAATTTGAAGTATCTAGAACCGTTCGGGTCACCTTGTACGATTATAGAGCCTCATGGAAAGTTTGGTCCGAAGAGTATTGAGGGAATATTTGTTGGTTATTCAAATCCGTTGAGACGTGTCTTCGTTCCAAGTGAGAAGCGGATTATTGAAGCTGTAAATGTTGAATGTCAAGGTTATACTATGCCGCCGCAGAATCCTGGTGATTTATGGCGTTATCATTATGACAAACTTTGGGATTCGTTTGACATGAGAGAAGATTCAGAGGATGATGAAGATTTCTTTGATGAGTTGGATATTTTGCGTGAATATGAGTCATAGTTAAGGTTCCCAGCTGAGTATTCGAGGAGACCACGGGAAACTTCAAATGATGATGAAGCAGGTCCGAGTAATGCTGGTGAACATGATGATGTCCAACAGAATGAAGTTGCTCAGGATAATCAGTCGGCTCAGAATGATAATCTAGAAGCTGAAAACATGCCAGTATTTGATCATGGTGTTTCAGATTCAAATTCTGAGGGGGAGCAAATTCAGATTTCAAGTCAAACAAACCAAGTTGGTGAACAAGATGCAGAGCAGAATGTTACTAATCTGGAGGGAAATGTAGATGTTCCAAGCGAAGTGATGCCGCGAACTTTTTCATATCATCCAGAGGAGTTGATCATAGGAGAATTGCAGAAAGGCGTTCGCACTCGAAATCAGATTAATAAAGGGCTTACATGTTTTTATACAAAAGTTGCTCCTTTGCAAACTGAATTCTCATTGAGTTGTTTTATCTCGCAGGTTGAACCAAGAACTTACAAAGAGGCACTTACTGAAGACTCTTGGGTCAATGCAATGCAGGAGGAACTTAGTCAATTCGAGAAATTGGGAGTGTGGAAGTTAGTTGATTTGCCGGATGGTCAGAGAAAGATTAACACCAAGTGGGTGTTCAAATGTAAGAGGGACGATAGAGGAGTTGTTGTAAGGAACAAAGCTCGACTCGTTGTTCAGGGATTTAGTCAACAGGAGGGAATTGATTTTACTGAAGTCTATGCTCCTGTAGCACGACTAGAGGCTATCAGAATTTTCCTAGCATTTGCGTCTTGGAAGAACTTCAAAGTTTATCAGTTGGATGTTAAATCGGCGTTTCTTTACGGGAAGGTTAAAGAGGAGGTTTATGTCGGTCAGCCGCCGGGCTTCACCGATCCAATCCACAAAAACAAGGTCTACTTATTGGACAAAGCGCTGTATGGTTTACATCAGGCCCCAAGAGCCTGGTACGAGACTTTGTCTCAACACCTACTAGCCAATAAGTTCATTCGTGGAAAAGTGGATGCCACTCTCTTCACTAAAGAGGTCGATGGTCATCTTCTGATAGTTCAGATTTATGTGGACGATATAATCTTTGGGTCGACAAATGAAAATCTATGCAAAGATTTTGAATCAGTGATGAAGCAAAAGTTTGAAATGTCATCAATGGGGGAGATGAAATTCTTTCTGGGATTACAAGTTGAACAACTTCCTGAGGGAATTTTCATTCATCAATCGAAGTACGTTCATGATATCTTGGAGAAATTCGGGATGTCAGCATCTACTCCAGCTGCTACCCCACTTGCAACAAATCATGGGATTCACCCAGATCTCACCGGAGACAGGGCTGATGAAACGTTTTACCGTTCCATGATAGGTTCTTTAATGTACCTAACTGCTTCACGTCCTGATATCATGTATCCAACGTGCCTTGCAGCAAGATTTCAGTCTAACCCGAGAGCATCGCATATGATCATTGTGAAGAGGATATTGCGCTACCTGAAAGGAACTTCTTCATTGGGGTTGTGGTATCCTAGAAAAGGCGATTTTACGCTCGAAGGGTATTCCGATTCGGATTTCGGATGCTGCAAAGTTAATTCAAAATCAACAACTGCAGGATGCCAGTTCTTTGGTCCTAGATTGGTTACCTGGCAGTGTAAGAAACAAACGTCTGTGGCGTTATCTACATGTGAAGCGGAGTATGTTTTTGCTAGCAGTTGCTGCTCTCAGATCTTGTGGATACAGCAACAGATGCGCGACTACGGTTTGCAGTTTCTTAACACACCTCTTTTTGTTGATAATGAGGCCGCAATAAATATAACAAAAAATCCAGTACATCACGCTAAAACTAAACACATAGAAATTCGTCATCACTTTATTCGTGATTGCTTTGAGAAAAAGTTGATACGAATTGAGAAAATCCACACAGACGAACAGAAAGCTGATTTACATACCAAAGCTTTTGATAAAAATCGGTTTAAATATTTGTTAAAACTGAATGGTATGAAGCTTCTGTCGGTGCCGGATGGCATAATTGGCGTTGATGAGAGTACTGTTGCGGATGAAGACGAGAAACAATCTGCAATGGTTTGTCGAATTTTTACTTGTTTTGGTATTTAGGGGGAGTAGATATTTGTACATAGTTTATTTTCAGAAAATACAAAAACAGTAAAAAATGCAAAAATACAAAAACATGATAAAATCTGAAAAAGAGCTTGTGTATATAGGGAAAATGATAGTACATCAGCTAGACGATTACAGTATGCTAAAGTTTTGAAAAGTATAAAAGAGTTAAACAATCTTACTGATGATGTGTCGATAGGTTTTCACACATTTAGTAGATTTATTTGGGATATAAACCTAAATTCAAACTTGTGAATTCGTGGGGAACACTACTTGGATATATAGGTAACCCCTGAAATCTCGTTTGAAAGGTCTCTTAATCTGATATACTAGGTCTTTATACTCAATGATGTCTGGGGTATTATTCCGGGACTTCTGCTGAACGATGGTTCTGACCTAGTCCTTGGCTAATACTTGCTGCAATGCTTGAAACACAGCATTAAACCCTCAGCATGCTGAAACAATAAAATTGATAAATGCTGCTGTTGTAAGCAAAAAGATCCTCTAAAGGGGACACACCGAAAAGTCGAAGCTGATATCTCTCTGCGTATACGGAAGTATCGACCTGAGATCCCTCGGCCCTCGCATACCTAAATTATATACAGATATCATTGTAGTATTCTCACCTGTAAGACTGATTATTGAGATTCTGGATACGGGAGTATATTCAAGAGGTGGGACACATGAATGATCTAAGTTCTTAATTCATCTAAATCGTATCCTAAGTAAATTGAAATTTGTGTGGGAATTTAAGATGGATCAGTATATCGACAATCGAGGTGAATTGTTTAAGTCTGAGTATGTAATGTAGCTTAACGGTACTTGTGATTTGTCTGAAAAGCTGATATGATTCCCTGACACACTCGCCAAATATATGTTTGTAAATAGTTTACTTTGTTTACTTTATGAAATTTAAGTTTTCTGTATTTCATTTCTTAGTTTAGAACACTTTGATAAAATCCAAAAAGATTTATTTCTGCTTTATTTTTCTGACAAACCAAAGTGGAGAGTTGATTGTTGGATTCTCAGATGTTTGAAGCAGATGCAGGAGATTCTGGACTGAAGAATGAGGAGAGCTTACTTTGATGAAGTTTGTTTGTTTAAAATGATAAAAACAAGTTCATTAACTTGATACTTGTTATTTTCAGAAAATGTTTGAAATTGTTGTTTTAAAATCAGTATTGTTTCGTCAAATAATCAACCAAGGTCATTAATTTGGACTTGGTAGGTTAATCAAGTGATCAGGGTCATTAACTTGGACCTGAATACTTGAGTGGATTTCTAAAACTGATTGAGTGTGTGTTTTTATGTTTGAAAGATAGAATTGTAATGTTTGTTGGTTGAGTAACAGATTTGGTCTTCATTATTCCCAATGGAAGCAAATTGTCAAAGCTTGAACCAGATATCTCAAATTCAGCATATTGAGAGGGGGAGTCTGTGAAAGGGGGAGTCTGGATCAACAGTATATGGGAGTGTGAAGATAGAGTGCTTGTGATGAAAAGACAGATTAAGAGAAAAGACTAAGACTGAAGACTCAGGATCTGAAGACTACGTCAACATCCAAGGGGGAGTCTGTTGATGCACAAGAATGTCTGTTGACTGCATCTTCATCAAGTCTTAAATCAAGAAAGTCAAGATTGGATCTTATAAGTCAAATTAGGGTTTAGAGTTGATTTAGGAAGTGAAATATGAGGGTTCCGTTTGAAACCGTAGTTTGAATGAGGGTTCCGTTTGAAATTAGAGGGTTCCGTTTGAATTGGTTGTTTGAGATAGGGTTCCGTTTGAACCAGATTATGTTAAGTTCAAACGGAAGGGTATATTGCCTATATATATGAGTGAGTTAGTCTCATTTCAAACGGAACGGTAGAGAGGTCATTGTGTGAATCACGAAGTGCTGCCGGATTTTCATCAGAAAACATTGTAAAAGCACGAATATTAATCAGAAAAGAAGAATTAAAAGGATTAGAGCTGTTTTGACTTTATGTGCATTGATTCCGCCTTTACACATGATGTTGAACTACCTTAACTGACTTTCAGGGTCACGTACACGATCCAACAATTTTTCATCACGAACCTGATTAAGATAAAAAATTTAATCATAACAGAATATTTTTGGGATTTAAATATTATCCAGGCGGTCACCAATGTTAGTTTCGCAGTTTTGTCGTAAATAGTTCTTTAGTTCAAATAAACATGTTTTTGCCATACCGAATCCTTCGAAACTTATTTCTAAGTTACGTAAAGGATATTTGGGGTATGTTTGGCTTATGTCACAGTTCCGGGATATATGTCGCGTTAAACTGATTGTGTTTATGCACCAGTTTGCGTATAACCTTCCAGAAAGTAATTTAAAGCTTGAAATCGGAATTGAATCAAATTGTAAAATCATCAAACATAAATACACACATAATAACACCAAAGCACATTGTTTTATTGATAATCCACATTGTTTTACATTATACGATGCTTACAGGACACAGTTGTCACACATACCCTGTTTCAAATGACGATGGGGACATTTGGTTGACATATGCCGCTTTGCTACCCAAAACAAAGTTGTTGCAAATCTGACCCACGGATGAGTAGTTGGCTGATTAGAAAATGTTGCTACTTTGAATAATTTGAATCTTATGATTTTGTAACTTTTGTTGAACCCTGAAACAATCTGTTTTGTTTATAAATAAATTGTTGTTCACAATTCTGATGTACAAGTGTAGTTACATGTGTGTATGGCATTTCCCTATAATACCTACATCAAGGAACTATGCTCTTTACAAACAACTCTTGTCACTCTCCCTTTTAAGTGATCGCTCATGATTTCCTCGAAAAATTTAAGTACTCGTTTCATTCTAAGGAACGAAGTACAGAAAATAAAGTGACATTATGAGTGATCGTGTTTTTTGCACATCTGTGCCTTTAAATCCTTGGTTAGATAACTAAGGGTAATTTTTCGATCTCATACCCATTACATTCTGGTCTTCATAACAACATACATAGTATAAGTTTTCAAAACAACCTTCATGATTTCAAAATATTCCATTTAGTTTGAAAACATTTTTAACATAGTATATTTGCTTAATATATCAAGTGCATGATTTCAAAAGCATCATTCATGTTTTCAAAAACCTTATACATAATTTCAAAATTTATCTCGCATGATTTTAAAACATTTTATAAATATACTTATCTAATACACCTACTTTATGATTTCAAAAGTATTATGTAAGGTTCCAAAAAAAACATTAAACACATTTCAAAAAGAACCCCATGCATAGTTTTCAAAAACATTTTTCTCATACATTAACTTAACCTTCAAATTCTGCTTCGTATGTCGCCTTGGCATATCTAGTGCCTCAACTTCATGAGCATTCTACCTCGTGTATCGACTTAAGCACATCTAGTGCAAGGTTTTGAAACGCCTCCCGCTTTTCAAATCCCAAAATCCATATGGGATCTTCTTATCTTCACAATTAGATCCTCGTGGATGTTTATTGCTCAACTCGGAGTCCTTAATTGAATTTCTTGTATGCCCCGATACGTACATTACAATTCAATAAGGACAAATCCGAATTCCTATTAAAATCTTCCTATCTTCATAGTTAGATTCTTGAAATGTTTAAAGTGCCAAATGAAATCCACAGACTGGATTCCTGGTGTGCTTTAAATACATGTGCACTATTAACAAACAAATTAACAAAATGATAACAAATTAAAGATCAAGTTAAAAAATTTTGTGGTTATGTGATATGTGTTTTCTTTGTGTTTTTAATTTCGTTATCCAAATTCTCGTAGAATCTTCCATATCTTCATATGAGTGATTCACAGTAGGATATCCAAATGTACTACCTTAAATCCTTAATGGGTTTCTACGTAATAGTTAAGACCCTTGGATTATATAGTACCATTCCATAATTCAAAGAGACCCCTTGAGTGGTCTAGTAAAAAAGATGGATTCAGAATCTGGTTAAGAATGGCATGTGATGATATAGCTGAACAGACTCCTTAGTAGTATATTTAAAGAGATCAATTATTGATTTAATTAAAAGGACCCTATGATGGTCTAGTCACAATCATCACAGGACCGTTCATTGTTTTCTTCCCCTACACATTATAAAATGCACTGTGTGGACTATGCAAGGAATTACGTAATTGTGGATGCATACATAATTATGAAATTCAGTGCATGGAAACCACAGTAAGACTTATCATGTGTAAGAACCTATAGTGGCAAAAATAACGAAACATAAAAAAATGTAATGGAGGTACGATGGACGCACCGATGGCGCTTTATATACTTGTATATAAGTGTCCCTCTTACATTACAAGCATGATGTTATTTAAAGTTACTAGAAGTTCAGAACTCTAACCAGTGTTGTTTTATCTTTTCGACTTTATGTTTCAAGCTCTCACAAGTTTCCTCTAAATAAATTTCGGGATGAAATTTCCTGAAGTAGGGGAGACTGTAACACCTGTGTCACTTCAACCATCATACGAATACCAAACCAATGAAATATTGTATTTCATACTTGGGATTTGTATAAATATGTGTATCGTTTGCACATATCAATTCTTGTTCAATTTCGAGCTCTAAATCGCTTTCTTGGAAGTTATACGCGAACTGATGCGTAAACATAATCAGTTTAATGCGAAAAACACCCCAGAACAGTTACATGGACTTAACATACCTTAAATAACCTTTACATAACTTAGAAATAAGTTTTGGAAGGTTTGGTGTGTCGAAATCAAGTTTATTCGCTTACAGGGACTAATTTCGACAAACTGCGAAAGTATGCCGATTCGTACTGTAACGAACATTCCGGAACATGACCATAAGTTAAACATGCCCTAAATATCCTTTACATAGCTTAGAAATAGGCTTTGAGGGGTTCGGTGTGCTAAAATAAACTTTTTGGTCATTCAGGGACTAAAAGCGTCAAAAAGTGCATAAGTTTGCATTTTCGCGCATATCTTACGTTCTGAATATATCCGGATATCCAAAAATTTATTTAATCATTAAAATATTTTATTTTAGTGATTGGCATAATAAAATTCCATTCGTCGCGTAATTTGGATCGTTTTTCGCATCCGTTCGTGTTTCGTCGTAATTAACCGAACAACTCAATCGTACGGCCAAACGAACCGACATCCGAGATGTTTTTGAGCATATTTTAAGTTCCCTATACTTTAACTTCATTTTAGAGCCTTGAAATGGGGTTAACGGGGCTTAAACGTGTCAAAAATGCGCCGAATAGCAAGTTTCAGACTTGCAGGGACCTGTTTTGACATTATGTGAAAGTTGTTTACACGGGGCACGTAAGACTTCTCTAAGTCTTACGCGGGGCGCGTAAAATCCTTAGATCAGTAAAACCAACTGATTTCAATACAGCAGTTGGGTTTCTTGTTTGCACATGGTTTTAATCAATTCTAGGGGCTATTGTGGGACAGCCATGGTATTCTAAAACCATGGGCACACTAGTACGGCTCAGATCGAAGCTCGGTTTTCGATTAACGATCTTAACGGTTACCCGAAAACTATATATACCCCCATGATTTCATTTACAAACTCACTTATTCTGATCAAATCCTCTAAGTTGGAGTTTACACACTTCATACCTGAGAATTTTAAGATCAAATCTTCCTCGCTTGGACCTCTTGTAAGCTTCTTTCGTTCTTTTATGCGTTTTTAAGCATGAAAGTCAAACAATGTTTGACTTTCTGCTTTGACCAGTCAATGTTTAACACGAAGTTCGTTTGAACTTCGCAACGTGAGCGTAATCACGATGGTTATGGTCCCTTGTGACTATACCCACTGATTACCACGTTATTTAGGTATAGTGACGAGTCATAGTTTCGGTCAAAATGCGTATTCATGCGTATTTTTCAACCAAACTATTTTTGGGTATCAAAACCCTTTGTTTTAATATCAAACTTGTTTTCTAACTTTGTTAAACATGTTTTAGCATGTTTAACTCGTCACTTTAGGTTTAGTGCTTATATGGGGTCGTAAGGTAAACGGTCTAAACAACCGCTTAGACTTTCAAACCCGACCCGTTTGGTCGATCATTAGGATCTGACCAAACATATTTTGTGACCATAGTTGTATAGGGAAT
The DNA here is from genome assembly GCA_030545235.1 of Helianthus tuberosus. Lineage (NCBI taxonomy): Eukaryota > Viridiplantae > Streptophyta > Magnoliopsida > Asterales > Asteraceae > Helianthus > Helianthus tuberosus. The sequence goes on along the minus strand of CM060377.1, from coordinate 121,124,346 downwards.
AACCTTCTGAGGTTATACCTTATGGTCACTTCATTTAAGTAGTTGTATGATAGGTAGTTTATATACCTTAGGAAAATGACCAAAATGCCCTTTTTACGCATAAATTCATTTTAAGCATATATAACCTAAATTTTTACATCTAAACTTATTAGGTAACATTATTAGACATGTTAAGGCATATAATACTTATCATAGGACTAGTTAGGCTGTCCTAACGCGTTTTACGTGAACGACGCGTTAAAGTAGGATAAGCTATCTTAACGAGTCGTAATGGGTCGTAAGCACTTAGGATAGGTTTCATTTTAGAATGTAGGCTTTGTTAAACCATATTACATGATTTAGGTCCGGTTTATTAACATAGTTACCTATATTAGGTGTTGTTTGATTTCCGTGATCCCTCTAGCTTTGCTTGGTTGTTATTCAAGACTTCTAAGCACCCTTAAGTGAGTACATAGTCCCCTCTTTTACTGTTTTTCAAACATTTTGGTGTGAAACACATGTGCCTACTTGTTACTTTCGTTCTTTCCATGTTTTTATATCATACTTGCTGTGTTCATTAGTACACGTATAGTACATGATTTTATCTGTGTTTTTGCTAGGTATGTCCATTTAGTGCATACTTAGTACATTGTTTTACATTACATTTCATGCTATGTATGTCCATTTAGTGCATACTTAGTACATTATTTTACATTACATTTCATGCTATGTATGTCCATTTAGTGCATACTTAGTACATTGTTTTACATTACATTTCATGCTATGTATGTTCATTTGTTGCATACTTAGTACATTATTTTCATAAAACATGCTTACATTTTGGTATGACATTTGGTTTATTTAAATGGGACAAAAATACATTCATTAACATTGATCACGCCATTCGTTAGTAGGTAGTGGTACCATAGGAATTGACAACTCCCATTCATGAGATCCTAGGTTTGTTTGGGTGGAAGGAATGACCGAATTCGATATACATTGTTTAGATAAACCTTTAACTTTGTTTAAGGGTTTGTCGCCACAGTCACAAGGCTTGAGTGTATGCATTAAAACAATACCGCATAGATGTTTGTATCAGTAAGGCATGCATTTGTTTTTCAAAACATAACTTTTGATTTATTCAATTACATTGTTTTGTGCATTTTACATATGGTTTAAGTAGTCACTTTTGACTTGCCGTACATGACATTTGTTTACACATTAAATGATTTACATTTGACAATAGACATGGTTTTTACATAAACATTTGGCAATTGGTTTAAACAAGACATTTTTGGTGGTTTGTTTTGGTAAGTGATTTAAGTAACGAGGCGTGTGTAATATGTTAAAAGCATGGTGGATACGCTGCTGGTACTTCCTATATATAAGTGTTTTTATGGTATTACATATCGTAGTGTTACTTAAACCATTTCAAGTTAGACATAATACATTTTACACTTGTATCACATCTTCATGAAACATTGTTTTACAAACAACATATTTTATACAAACTCATTTTACTTGGTCATTTATTTATCTGTGCATCTTTCTTTTATATCATCTGATTTCTTATCATTGTTTGTATGATTTATAAAAAGAAAACATTTTACAAGGTTCATGACTAATTTTTGTTAAACATTTTCTTTTAAACTTACAAGTCATGAATCCTACTTTAAATCAAACCTATGTATCTCACAAGCATTTTTATGCTGACGTACCTATTTTCACATGTGTTTTCAGGAATTGACACATAGGATTGATCAAGATATACTTAGGCAAACTTGGCCTTAGTGACAATAAAAGATGCAAGACTAGTTAATTATGTTATGTTTCTTTGTTTTTATGACATTATAATCTCTTTCAATTCAATAAAACAAAACTTCAATTTCCATGTGTTTTGAAACATGATTCTGTTACAACACTCCCCGACGATTCCGTTGCAATTTGTTGTTTTACGCGGTCGGGGTGTGACAGTATAGCCACAGGAGTTTGGTTAGTATATGGGGTAGAGGTTCGAGGGACTTGGTTAACCTCTCCCGGAGACTCACCTTCCGACATGCTAATTTTTGAACAAAGATAGAGCTACACTACTAGGTCTTTTGAAGAAAATTAGTGGCGTAGCCCCACCGTGGGCGCCAACTTGTTGATGCAACAAATACTAGACCGATGGTAGTAGCTGGGCTGGTTAGGAAAAAGGGTTAAAGGGTTTGATTTTTCCTAACGCAGGTCATGGGGTCCCCCCACGTTTGCAAGACATAGAGAGAGGTTCACTAGTTAGATTTTGTTGTTTGCTCAAGATCCTCCACTGGACTGTGTTCAGTTTCGGATGTGGGAGCAAAGGAAATGTGTGTTTTGAATGTGATGAAGAGTGACTTGCATGGAACAAGTACACGAGATTTATGACCAGGGATCCCAATGGAATCAGGGTTGATCCAGAATGTCCTGAGCACTAAATGAAGTGTCACATATATAGGGAAGGTTATCGCTCAAAGAGGAAACCATTGACTAGTGAAACATGTCTGCAGTGGGGGCTTCCCCTTTTGGGGGTTGAAGCCTTTTGACCTGCGGGTAAAAGACTACCCTCTGTGCCTTTGTCTTACTTTTGCGGCTAGGAGAGTTGGTGAAGCAATTAGAGATATGACCATTTACTGTTCATGTATTGCTTTATCCTAGCTCCCGGGTTTTTAACCTTTGAACCTTTTAAACTTTCATATGTCTAAGTCATTTTATTTGGCCTTGGGCTACCCCCGTCATCAATATTCATGAAGTGGAAGCCTTAAGTGAAAACTATTGTGTTGGTATTGTACATCTAGTGACGGAGATTTATCCATCAAGTATAAATTAAACACATAATAATACACAATGTTTCTAGTAACAACACAATGTAAAGATGTTAAATCATTAGCATGTGAAATTGAATATCAACTCCAATCGAAAATTACATCGAGATAGAAGGTAAATGGGCAACAAGTTATGCCACTACTCTTATAGAAAATGTTAACTAACACGTATATATAACATCACATGCCAATGTGGGGCTAGCTCACTTGATAGAGGTATATGCCGCTTAGAGGGAAGGTTTTAGGTTCAAACCTAGGCAAGGGAAAATAATTTGGATTATTAGTGTAAATTGTAATACAGTAGAAGCAAGCTTTGCCTTTAGATATATTCATTAATTAGGTTTTAGGTTGGGCAGCACAACGTAAACACTTACCAGCACATTGTCACATTGTCTTTCTAAACTAGTTACCATTTGTCTTACCAGCAAACCATATAGTATTTGCCATCACAATGGCTTACATTATAAAATACCAAATCATCACACTGTGTTTTGAAAAGGCCCCCTTATTCCCACATACCCTATATCTTATTTTCACACCCCCTATTGTATAAGGGCCATATACACTTATACGGCCCGTATAGAATGTTTTTTAATAGGAAAATGCGCAGGGAATTTTTTTTTTATTTTACTATATACGGCCTGTATATAGTTATACGAGCCGTATACATGTGTATACGATTTGTAAAATATATATGGCTCAATGGATTTATTTTGTGAGGTTTTTGATGTTACCAAATGTATACGGGCCGTATAACTGTATACGGCCCGTATATAAGGATGTTTTTTCAAGTATCACGTTTTTTCCAGTAAAAACACAATCATTCTAGGGTTTCTAAACTCTTCATCACCTTTAACAATGTCGATAAACGTTGATCAGAACACGCTGCTTAAATAGGAGCACAAGTAGAGTAACGTTACCGATCAGTCCGTTGATGGAAACCTTAGCGATCGCAGAGATCTTCGTGCTGGTTATTTATCGATTCTGCTAGTTATCGGCGGGGATGGGTACAGAAACCACCAAGGGTGATAATGGATTGGTTAAAGATACCGCTAGCAGAAGAACCCGACAGGTCTTCTATGATGATCCGAAACATTCCGAATAACTAGCAAAAGAACCCGATGTCACACCCCAAAAACGTCGCAGCGGAATATAAAACGTAGTGGTGGCGGAAGTTGGTGCCCATTAATATCTTGTTGAACGATGCATTTAATTGTTGGACATATTGACTTATTTAAAACATAAGTTCTTAAACATAACGTTTTAAACACGACACAACCACCACATAGTTAAGTTGTCTTTGATCCTCACAGATCTTATTACATTCGTCCCAGAAAGTTTAAAAGTTAGTCCAACATTTTAAGTGACAAAACATGCATCAACAACCACAAGATACGCCATGATTCCCGAAGCCGAGCTCAAGTACCTGTAGAACACGGTTTAAAATCAAGTGTCAACACAAAGGAATGTGAGTTCACATATTCAAATTTAAACAATTTGAACCTAAGGAAAAGCTTTCTAATTATGTGTTTATTATAAAACATCCATATAATTTATGAAAGTCCATTTATTTCCTTAATAAAATCCATGGGTCATCTGTCGTAGGTTTTTCAGCTGAAACCACCGAATAGGGCATTTTCCCAAGTTTTACATATTAAATTTATAGCGTCAAATATTCGGACTCGTAAGTTAGCTAGACATTACGAACTATATATTTACAATGTAGGGATAATCAAGGCTAGACTATAAACAGAATATAAATTCATCGTTTGACTTGACACGGGGCAACCGGTCACGACGGGGTTGTCAACCCGATAGATCTACCAACAATTCCTCGTGTGCAATACTTAAATGATTAAACGACACCATTGGCGCATGATCCATATTGAGACCATCTATGATGTCTGCCTCACGTACAATATATATATCCTACTAATATGACAAATTTAATATATGATGTTGTACGAATTCCCTGAAATCCCCACCGAAATGTAAGCCTAATCCGTTACTTACTCTCTTGAGACCAAGCCAAATTCATTCCAACTATACGGTCGTTTTCCCCCGAATGCCGTATAAATTGTGACACTTGTGCTCTGTAAACACACACGATGTAGGACACTATCTTTTATCAAGAAACAATGTGTTTTGGTCTCAAAAATTTATTTATTTTGGTTTTACAATTTCACATTTTGATTGTAGTTCATTTACAAGCTTTAAATCGCTTTCTGGAAAGTTAAACGCGAACTGATGCGTAAATGTAATCAGTTTAATGCGAAAAACACTCCGGAACAGTGACAAAGGATTAACATACCTTAAATAACTTTTATATAACTTAGAAAAAGGTTTTGAAAGCTTTGGTGTGTCAAAAACAAGTTTATTCACACTCAAGGACTATTTGCGTCAAACTGCGAAAGTCTGCTGATTCACATAGTATCGAACATTCCAGAATTTGACCATAAGTTAAACATGCCCTAAATATCCTTTACATAGCTTAGAAATAGGCTTTGAGGTGTTTGGTGCGCAAAAATAAACTTATTTGATCAATAGGACTAAAATCGTCAAAAGGTTTATAAGTTTGCATTTTCGCGCATAACTTACCAACTGCATATATCCGGACATCCAAAAATTTATGTAATCACTAAAATATTTTATTTTAGTGATTGGCATGATAAAATTTCATTCGTCGCTTAATTTGGATCGTTTTTGCATTCGTTATGACTTCCGTCGTAATTACCCGAATAACGCAACCGTACAGCCAAACGAACCGACATACGTGATGTCTTTGAGCATATTTTAAGTTCCCTATACTTTAACATCATTTTAGATTCTTGAAATGAGGTTAACGGGGTTTAAAAGTGCCAAAAAAATCAAGTTTTACAAGTGCAGGGACCCTTTTTGAAATTTCTGGCAGATACATTGAACTTGGTCTATTTTTTAGAATTTGATGGTTTTAACCCAAGGTTTTGCACTCTATGGGCTGGAATTTGATGGTTTTATGTATTCCCATGGTTTTGAAAACCATGTGCCCACATGTAAGGTCTAGATCAAGGCACGTTTTGCGAGGAACAATCCTAACGGTTCTCCAAAATCTATAAATACCCATGCTTTCATTCACTTCAACTCACACTTGATTCATTTTGCTCTAAGTTGAGCTTTAAACAATTCATACCTGAGCAAAATTGGATCAAACTTCCTAGCTTGGACCCTTTGTAAGCTTCTTTCATTCTTTTATGTGTTTTTAAGCGGGAAAGTCAAATAGTGTTTGACTTTCTACTTTGACCAGTCTTTGGTCAACACGAAGTTCCTTTGAACTTCACAACGTGAGCGTAATCACGATGGTTATAGTCCCATGTGACTATACCTACTGATTACCACGTTAATTAAGTGTAGTGACGAGTCATAGTTTTGGTCAAAATACGCGTCTATGCGTATTTTGCAACCAAACTATTTTTGGGTATCAAAACCGTTTGTTTTGATATCAAACTTGTTTTCTAACTTAGTTAAACATGTCTCGTCACTTTTAGGATAGTGCTTGTAAGATACGCGGTCTAAACAACCGCTTAGACTTTCGAACCCGACCCGTTTGGTCAATCATTAGGATCTGACCAAACATGTATTGTGACCATAGTTGTATAGGGAATAACCTTCCGAGGTTATACCTTATGGTCACTTCGTTTAGTTAGTTGTATGATAGGTAGTTTATATGCCTTAGGAAAATGACCAAAATGCCCTTTTTTCGCATAATTTCATTTTAAGCATATGTAACACATGTTTTGACATCTAAACTGATTATATAACATAATTAGATATGTTAAGGCATATAATACTTGTCATAGGACTAGTTAGGTATCTCGAACGTAATTTCGCGTGAACGACGCGTTAAAGTGGCGTAAGCTACCTTAATGGGTCGTAAGCACTTAGGATAGGTTTCGATTTAGAATGTAGGCTTTGTTAAACCATATCACATGAGTTCCAATGCTCGTTTGGTTTACAAGACCTCATTCTATCCAATCTTCCGATTTAGGTGTCGTTTCCCTAACATAGTATCTGTTACCCTAGGAACCGCTTCAACACTTGAACTCTTGGTCTTTTGAGCTGTGTTATACCCTTTGAACCGGGACTATACGCAACCCTAGGCGAGTACATAGTTCCCCTCTTTTACTGTTTTCAAATGTTTTGGGGTGATTCATATGTGTAATCGATCTGTTTTCAAAATGTATGGCATATGTGTGTGTTCACTAAGTACTTTTATGTGTATTATTCCGATTATGAAAATGTAATGTTTTATCCTTAAGTGATCTACCTATCTTCATAGTTAGATTCATGTAGGTTATTTGAAGTTGTTAGGATCGGAGGCTCTCATGATTGTGTTTGTTTGTATGTTTAGAATGATTTGTAAACATGAAAACATGTAAAGTGCAGCGGAAATGAAAACAAACTTTGTAAACACAATCAAATGGAGAAAATAGTTTGATAAATAATTGCTTCTCATAGAGTCAAAAGATTTACAAATCAAAGCAAAAGATTACAGATATGCTTACAAACTAAACTCCCCCTCAGCCTGATGCCCCAAGGTTGGTTGCACACAAGATGAAAGGATTAGACATGAGGAGAAGAACTCGCTCAGTCAATCCAATGTAACAGTACAGGGTACTGATACATTTATAGGCAAACCAAACCACTGAGGTATCTCAGCTGACGTCACCATGAAAGCGACGTCTAACAGCCTAACAACCTATATCTATTGTCCTTACACAAACACTGCTAACCTAACCACTGACTATACATAAAACAAACAATTTACTAAACAGCTGCTCTCCCTTTATGTCAGTGCTTTACTCAAGGTTGATCAGTCCTTGACTGGGCAGTGCTTTATCATCAGTAGATAGGACCAGCAGTGTTGGATACTTCAGGGTTTTGATCAGCAGTTGAAAGACCAGCAGTAGTTGTATCTGAACAGCGGATAAAGACCATCAGTTGTTATAAATCACTTTCAAGGGGAAAGCTTAATGTAAACTGCTGCTTATTATGAATCCACTGTTGTGACCTGGTTTTGGCTTTACATTATCTGTTCCTCTGGTAGGGTTCAATCCCAACAATCTCCCCCTGGAACAGATAATGCCAAAACCTGTCATTATTCTGGATCTTTATTCCTCATCAGAAGTTCCCTTGCATGTCTTTTAAATTCTTCTTCAAATTCCTTGGAACTTGTGTCATCTTCATCCCTGCACAGTGTAAGCTCAAGGAGATCTAGTTGATCTTCAACACCCAGACCTAGTGCTTGATTCCTTGATATATGCCTCACTTCTCCATTGGTTCTGACCAGAGTCAATACATGGGTCTTTTGATCAGAGAGCCACTTTAGTATTTTTAAACCAAATGGGTTTCTTGGGAGAGATTTATTTCCTGATGAGCTGGATGCATTTGGTCTTGAGAAAAACTGTAAAGCAGTATCTTGAACTTCAGACATTCTTTTAAAAGCTTCTTCTATGACTTTGTTTGCTGCAGCTATATCTTCTGCAACTTCTTTGTCAAGCAGCTCTTGTTTCTGTTGTTGATCAAGCTCACTGTCTGTGATACCTGCTGATGATGGTTTGCTTACTACTTTGACCCTTTTGGTAAGGTCTTGTAGTTTTGCTAAGTTTTCTTTATCTGAAGCCAATTTCTTGGTAGCTTCTTCAATCAGATCATCTTCTTTATGCCTTTCTTCTCCAACAGTCAGCATTTCCTTCCTTTCTTTTCTCAACCTTGTAACAAAGGCTTCTGCTTTGCTGATCTGCATTTCAAAACTCTTGACCTGTTCCTTTAGATTTTTGTAGTCAGACTTTTTAGGAGTGTCCCTCCTTTTCTTAAGTCTTTCATAAGCTTCGTCTGTTTGCTGCTTGGTCCATTTTGCTATGGCACTTGCAGAATCCACTCTTGCATCTACCAACTCCTGCTTCTTTCTCTTGTATTCAGAAATAAGATCAGCTATGAGCTTCCTGTATTTATTCCAATTTGGAGCTGTCTTCTTCTTACTTGGATCATTTTTAACCTTTTCAATTCTTTTTGCCTCATGCTTTAATGCAACTATTGGCCAATCTTTGAATTATGTTTCTTCAGCAGGATAGAACTTCTCTTTCATTATGTATGCAAGATATTCCTTCCTCAATTCATTTCGTTGATCTGCTTTAGGAGATAGACTTGACATTTCCATGTTCAGATCACTTGCATATTCTTTTATTTGCTTAACCTTGTTGAGCAGGAATTCTCTTCTTTTCAAAATGGCTTCATCGCCTTGATTCTTGCATTCAATTCTGGCTCTTATCCTTGCTTGTCTTACTTTCATTTCAAGATATTCATCCATGTCTTCTGGAATTATGAAACCTATGAGAGAAGGAAATTTCCTTTTTGAAGGATCATCTTCAGTATAAAATTGTTTCATCTCATTTTTCACAGCTTCTAATTCCAGTGGATACTTAGCAGCAACAGGATCATACTTTTCATCAGTATCCTGAGTTGTTTCTCTTTTTCGTTTGTGAAGCTTAGGAGGTTGTGATGTAAGATTGGTGGGAACAGTGGAAGATGACTGACTAACAGCTGTTGAAACAACTGGTGTCTCAACATCTGTTGTCATTACAACTGCTGATATGTCAGCAGATGTCTTCTGCTTTTGAGCAGGGGATGAAAGAGGTGAGGTAGTTTTTGAGGGTGGTGATGAAGGTGGTGACTCATCATCAGGGGTGAAAATACTTCTCCTTTTTAATGTAGGAAAGGCTGATGATGTTTTGGGTGGATCAGTGGTTTGTGACAGTGATTGACTGACAGTGGTTGAAACAACTGGTGTTTCAATCACTGTTGTCATTACAGCAGATGTTGTAACATCTGCTGTCTTCTGCTTTATGGCAGGAGGCAGTAATGATGGTGTAATTGTGGATGATGTGTGGTAGAGTGGTGTGTGTTGAAAGTGTGTGTGTTGATGACATGGCAGCTGTTTGGCTACTGACAGCAGTTTTTGTAACTGCTGCTGTATCAGCTGTTTGGCTAACAGGTTTTGAGACCTGTTTTTCTTTTTCTTTTTCAGGCACAATATGAAGGCCATGTTCTATTCCCATCCTATTCATTTTTCCCAACAGCTTGTTATTCTCCCCCTTTTTGGCATTATCTGAAGGGGGGTTTACAAGAAATGGTATGGAAGAAGGAACTTTGCCAGAGGCACTTTGAATGCTAGCCTTTATAGCCTTGATATCTGCTTGAGTGTCTTTAAATCTTGATTCAACCATGTTGGTCAGCATTTGTACTTGAATAGCATGCTTTTTGTCAGCCATAAGTTGCTGTGCTTCAAGCATGGGTTGAAAAGTATTCCAAAGCTCATTTTCAGCAAATGCATGTTGTGCAGATGCTTGAGCAGGAACAGCAGTGGCTTGTGCTTTCTGAGCTTTTAAAATCTCTTGCACCATCTCCTTTATTTCAGCAACTGATTCTTCAAGTTTGTCAACTCTGCCCGTCAATTCCTGATATCTTGAATCATCACCTACTTTAGTAGGATCATCTGAATCCCCACCAGCAGTGGTTATATCAATATGTGTCTTAGGAACAGAGTCCCAAAAATCACCCATTGATGCCCCTTGTTCTTGGTACTGGGGACTTCTTTCTTCAGCACTTGATAAACCTTTGATGTTACTAGTGGTCAAAATAAGCTCACTAGTGGTTAACATTGGTGCTATTGAAGAAATTGCCTTCAAGGGAGTCTGATTTATGAAACAACTGGCCAACTGGAGACCTGTTGATCCACCAGTTGTAGTTGCTGCTCCACTTGAACTACCACCGAGAGTTACTTGTAACTCAGGGGGTGTAACCTCCTCAATTGTTGCTGGGATAGCAGGAGTAGTAGCATCAGACCCAGTCACCTGTGGGGGTATACTCTCAGTGACAGGTGATAGAGAGGAACTGGTATGTGTCTGAGCTATAGCAGCTGCATGCAACAAAGGTAGCATGGATTGTGGCATTATTATTGGTGAGGGGATGGGAGTTGAAAGAGACATGTCCTTGGGATCAGGACTGAGGAAGATGGATCCAAGTGGATTCAGAGCTTCATATTGTGGTGTCCCTGTGCTTACAACCTGATCCTTTTGTGAGGATGCAGGAGGAGTTTTAGGCATGGGTTGAGATCTTTCTTCCAACTGCTGTGAGGAAGTAGCAGCAGTGGTTTGTGGTGACTTTTGTGTTGTCACAGGCATTTCCTCTGGGATCTCATCTTCCAGAGTTGCCTTTGTTTTGGGTTTGGTGGGTTTTCTGGATGTTTTTCTTTTGGTCTTTTTGGTTATGTCAGGTGTGGGTTTCAAAGCAGTGGTTGTGCTGCTATGATCACCTGGAGCAGTGGGCTCAGCAGCTGATACCTGAGGAGCAGTTGTAACCGCTAAAATCTGCTCAGGTACCCCTGCTTTTGTTTTTATTGGTGCCATCATCCTTGAAAATGTTTCTTTTGTTAAGCTTTTTATTTGACAATGAACACCTTGTTTTGGCAAATTTTCATTTTCCTTTACAATTTTTTGTTTAAAGTAATAACTCAAAAATCTTGGAAAAAGTAAAAATGCTTTGTTGTCAACATTTTTCACTAAGTCATTGAAGATTTCCTGGGAATAGTTGTAATCTTTGTTATTCAAAATGGCATACCCCAGGCATTGAATCTTCAATGGTATTTCATTAAATGATGTTGTTTTATTTGAAACACACATCAAAAGTGTGTGAAATAAAAATCTTGGAGCAGAAGGAAAATAACCTTTTTGTAAGGTATCAACCTTTGATTGTTCTGCATACCCCCTTTTTACGAAATCAGTTTTCATCTCGGCTTTCTCAAAAGAGAGTTTACCTTCCTGATCGTTGAGATTAAAGACTTCGGAGATCGACTGTGGGGTTATTTGAACTGCTTTACTCTGTATTGAGGAGTTAATGGCTATGACTTTTCCGTCTTGTTTTTCAAGCGACGCCTTTTTCCAAAACTCTCTCTGGGTTTGCAGATAGATGGGAGCATTTGCTGTCAACAAAGTTTTGTACTTTGATGCAGATAATGTATCAATGATGGTGTCAAAGGTGTGATTATCAGTAGGTTTTGTGAGTAAACCCAGATAGTTGTGAGATTGTTTGAATGGTATTTCAATGGGTTCTTCGGCCGTTTGAGCGACCTCTTTGGAAGGTGATGGTGATTTAGGTTTTGATTTTGATTTTGTCATTTTTGCGGAGAAGAACGAAAGAGGATTTTGGAGATTTTGAGAAGAAGGGTTGGAAACTGCTATGAGAAGAGAATTTTGGAATTCAATTCGACAGTGTAAAACCCTGTTTGGGGTTTAGGGCAGGGTTTTATTTAAAAAATGATCGCTGATGTGGCAGCGGTTATTAAGATCTAAGGGCTAAAAACTGACCACGTGTCAAACACTGATGAAGTGGATGAAGTATGGAGAACAGTTGTTTTAAGGGCCACTGACGTATCAAGCATCAGTGGTTACAACGGTAAAAATTATGGGCAGTGGATGATTTTTACTATCAGTGGATAGCATATCAGTGGATAAGACACTGATTTTGAGCATCAGTGCTTTTCAAGAAAATGAGGGATCAGTGGTTAACTTTCAGCAGTGGACAGTGTTTAGAGATCAGACGTTGGAACAAAACAGTGGTTAGGGTAAATGGTACAATTCTGAAGGACAGGTGTTTCAGCAACAGTTTTGAAGATTTTCATTCAAGGTTTTGCCACATGTCAATTTTGAAAGACAGTGGTTTAGTACCCCAGATGATGAAAACTTTTTGCTAAGGCAACTCATTTTCGTTTAATATTCAATTAACACATGAGTACCCTAGTAATTTAAGCACAGTTTGCAATCAACCTTTGATAAAAATTTAGGAGCAAACCTGAGTATGACATGATCATGACATATGTACCATTTCCTTTTGACCCATTTATGAGGACACTAATACCATAAAAAAAAGTTATAACATCCTGACAGGAGCTGAAACTATTGCCAACAAAAACAAGCATAAGTTCCAAATATATTATTCCAAAAAAAATGAATAATATATCCTGGTTATTTGAGAAAATCCTTTGAACAACAAAAAATAGTTAAAGGATTTTCTGAGAATAGTATCAAAAAGGATCTGGTATAATTTCAATAGAGTATATAATCATATCATTCACAAGTTTTTGAAAATGGTCAGTGGTTTGACAACAGTGGTAGGAAACTTTTGGATACATTTTGAACACTGTTTGGAACCATTTTCTTTGTCAGTTGATTGCAAACCTGAGGACACATGGAGAAAATTTTTGAACATTTGTCTAGTCCTCTTTGGAGTTCATTTACTGGAATCAAAACCTTTTTCTGAACAGATAAATGCACATAGTTGCTTAATTACCATTATTACCCTAAACTTTGACTCATAAGTGTTTTATGTTTATACTCTTTTCTTTTGACTTCAAAAGTTTTGAGATAAACAACCTTCTGAGTTTTTGTGAATTTCCTCAATGTATTTTAACAAAGTTGATTTTGTCCTTTTGAGGGACTCAACCTGTTTTTAACACATAAGATCTGAATGACTAAAGTTTTAATTCCCTCTTTTTGAGTTAACAAGACATCAATGTTTTATGAATCATAGGTTTTGTTAATCTGAGGTTCATACTTTAGTATTTAATGAAAACATCACCAATATCAAAACAACAGTTGAAATCAATATTGAAAAATATAAAACAATCCCATAATTTAACAGATATCTTTACAGATCTGAAAGCTATGGGTGACTTTTGCATGATATCACTTGTTGTGTGAAATTTGTGTGTCATATGACATCTTGGTTGATTTACAGAGTTTTTGATTAACCACTTTAAACATGATTTATTCGGTACTCTGTTTTTCAACAAAAATACAACCAACCTTAGTATCAATGAAATTTTGAGCCGAACTGTTATGTCAAATTGATTGTTAGATCGAATTTGACTGTCCAGGCTCTGATACCAATTGTTAGGATCGGAGGCTCTCATGATTTTGTTTGTTTGTATGTTTAGAATGATTTGTAAACATGAAAACATGTAAAGTGCAGCGGAAATGAAAACAAACTTTGTAAACACAATCAAATGGAGAAAATAGTTTGATAAACAATTGCTTCTCATAGAGTCAAAAGATTTACAAATCAAAGCAAAAGATTACAGATATGCTTACAAACTAAACTCCCCCTCAGCCTGATGCCCCAAGGTTGGTTGCACACAAGATGAAAGGATTAGACATGAGGAGAAGAACTCGCTCAGTCAATCCAATGTAACAGTACAGGGTATTGATACATTTATAGGCAAACCAAACCACTGAGGTATCTCAGCTGACGTCACCATGAAAGCGACGTCTAACAGCCTAACAACCTGTATCTACTGTCCTTACACAAACACTGCTAACCTAACCACTGACTATACATAAAACAAACAATTTACTAAACAGCTGCTCTCCCTTTATGTCAGTGCTTTACTCAAGGTTGATCAGTCCTTAACTGGGCAGTGCTTTATCATCAGTAGATAGGACCAGCAGTGTTGGATACTTCAGGGTTTTGATCAGCAGTTGAAAGACCAGCAGTAGTTGTATCTGAACAGCGGATAAAGACCATCAGTTGTTATAAATCACTTTCAAGGGGAAAGCTTAATGTAAACTGCTGCTTATTATGAATCCACTGTTGTGACCTGGTTTTGGCTTTACATTATCTGTTCCTCTGGTAGGGTTCAATCCCAACAGAAGTACAGTCTTAGATCTTCCTATCTTCATAGTGAGATTTTTAAGAAGTACTTTACAACTCGATGGTTGGTTTTTGTGTAGTTTGTTGGTGATTTAGATAACGAAACTAGATAATACAATAAGCACATGGTGGATACGCCGCTGGTACTTCCTATATATAAGTGTGCTTATTGTATTACCTTTCGTGGCGTTATCCCGAATCACCATTAGGATTTAGGATTGTTTTGATTCAATAATTCAATATGACAAGAACCCAGGATCCCTGTAGTATCTATATATCTTCATAGTTAGACTTATATGAGATGTTTAGAGTACTAATATTGGAGTCCATGTTTGGATTCATTGTTTACTTTAATGCATGTTAGATTAGACGATGTGACAGAACCCGAATCCTCATAGCATCTATATATCTTCAAAGGTTGATTCTTGTAGGATGTTTAAAGTACTTATATTGGAGTCCTTAATTGGATTCATTGTGTGCTTTAATGAGTGTTTACGAGTTGGAACAAGTTGACGATTTGTGTGTTATGTGGTTGTTGTGATTTGGATAACGAAACGGGTGTAATAAAATAAGAAAATGGTGGATACGCCGCTGGTACTTCCTATATATAAGTGTTCTTATTTTATTATTCTTGTAGCGTTATCTGGATCACTTTAGGATGTTGTGTACTATTGTTTCAGTATTCGATTATCGAAATCCTTGTAGAATCTCCCATATCTTTATATGTTAGATTCTTAGAAGGATATTTAAAGTATTATCATAGATCATTGATTTGATTTATATAATACTTATATAAGTTTTGATTTATTTCAAAACAGTTATTATTAATCCTTGATTGGATTCCTAATAACATATTAACAAGTTTTTATGATGGTTAATCGAGACTTCAATGTAAGGCATAAAATGACTTGGTAAATATCATACTGCCATATACAAACCTATTTTGTCACGAGTTTTCACAATTAAGATTAATACGAAATGTTTTGTCATTTATTTGGCTAATAAAACCAATGTATTCGCCGGCATTTTTATGCTGACAGTTTTCGCATATGTTTCAGGTTTTCGACTGTTCAAGCATGCAACGCGTAGGACTGCATACGGGCCTTAGACTTCTAAAATAAAAGAACAATTACATGTATTCTTTGTTTGTAAAACGATGTTAATAATATTGAAACAATCTAGTACCAGTAGTTGTGAGCAATTTGTAACGTGACTCCCCGATATTTCCACCGCGTGTTGTGATATCACGCGATTGGGGTGTTACATAAATCCCTGTTTTTCCCCTGAAACATATATTTATCAAAAACGTTTTATCTCAAAACATATAATTTATCAAAACTCCATATATTTTCAATGAAAATATATAATTTATATTCAAATGTATGTTTTAATCCAAAAACATTATTAAACCCTTTTAGGCGTGATCTTCCCCCAAAACATATACAAAACAGTAAAAAGAGGGGGTTTAGTGACACTCAACTTTGGGTGCGTATTTTTAAATAGCGCAATCCCACAGATTGATTTCTACACGTCCTATTATTTGTAGGAACGATTTTTAAATAAATATATCACAAAAATCCTAAGTTTCTCCGTTTCTTAGAATTGTCACATAACTTTGAGATTTTCTCGAAAAGTTATCATTTTTTATTATGTTGGCACGTTATAATACATATATATGAGTCCATATATATATATATATATTTTAAGATTTTGCGACTTGAACGATTTTATTGGTGATCGTTATCATGTAAATCCATTAACACTCCCGTTTATACGTAATATATCTACGATTTGCGCGTCGTAATATATATACATAAACGCACACATAAATTATTATCGAAACACACGTAATCTCGTTAACTTATCTATTTTGTCATTTTTAAGGCAAGTATACATAAAATATTTTATATGTACCAAATTTCATGCTCGACAAACAAGTTACACGTTTAACGCGATTTTACCGTTTCTACCACATAAAACGCACAAGTGTACATGCATAGTCTAAGTTTCCCAATATCATGTTAAAACTTAACATATTTTCAAATTCACATGTTTAAATCACATAACACATAAGGTTTACCCAAAAATTTACCCATACTAGTGATCATTGAAAAACGTGTATTTTAGCGATTTGGTAACGTTTTCGGGCGTTGGAAGTCACGTATGACCAACCAAACACCAAGTAAACTTAAAGTTAGTTAAAATACTTATTTTTTAATCTAAAAATATCAGTTTACTTACTGATCTAAATCAGTTTCATAAAAATCGTTCGAAAAGCCGATTTTTGACCGTTTTAAAGCATAGTTTTGCGTTAAACGATACTATAACCATCCCAACTCGGAATGACTTGATATTTTAACACAATACATGTTATTTACTGATTAAAATAGTGATTATAATCAGATTAGTGCAGTTTTTGTTTAAGTCACATAAATCATGCGATTTCACGTATTTTACAACTCCTAATGCACCAAGTACAACATGCAAGGCTAGTAAACATTATGACAAAGTTATATATCATTAAACGCTTTAAAATAATCTTATTTTAGTGTTTGTAATCTGATCAAAACTGATTTTTATTAAATCATACTCAAATGATCATTTAATGCTTTCATATCATCATGTATGTTCATATATGTGCATCTAATGCACTCCTACAACATCATCATCATCATCATCATCATCATCATTTATGTTCTAATCATATTCTAGATCACAATAACATCATGTTTTTACAAAATATAACACACATAATCATGATCATCCAATCATTCATAATCATTCATGCAAATATCCTACACATTTAAGATTATATGACAACTTTTATATGCATGCATACATATTTACATACATATATACGAAATACATATACACATATAAACCTCCAAAAATTTACTCTTCAACATATCACTTTAGAACATTCTTATATGACACTTGTTGATTCTCACATGCAATCCTACTTTTCAAGAAATCAAGTAAATCAAGAAATCTTTCAACAAACATTAAAAACACAAACATCTACATCCACTCACACACTCACGGCCACACATACATACATAGTTACACCCATTTTTATTTTAATTCAAAAACCCATTTGTTTTTAGTTTCAAGTTAGTGTTTAGATTCAAGAACAAGAGAAACTTTCACTATCATCTTCATCACCATGAACCATGAACAAGATTTGAAAGAGAATATGTTATACCTTTAAGATTCTTAGTGGGTTTTAAGAGTAGTGATGATATGAAGCCTTGTTCTTGCTCCAACCTCCTTGAAATCACCTCTAAACCTTCATGTAAGCTTGAAAACACCTTGGAATGCCTTCAAATCTTCAAGAATAAGTTGGAAAATAAAAATGGAGATGGTTCAAGGGGTGTTTGGCCGAGCTTGGTATGAGGGAGAGAGAGAGTGAATTTTGAAAGGGTTTCTTGGAAAAATGAGAGAGTATGGAAGCTTGTAAGGTTCTTAATCATCACCTACTAATCTCTAGTTGTTACAAGTGGCTTGTTGAGAGAATCAAGAGAATGTGGGCAGCCCTCATTGCCGCAACCTATCCCCGGGTATTTTATCTAGCGTTTTAATCCCGTTTTATTGCCATTTAAATTATTTTTATCATTCTATAAAATAATCACACAAATTATTACTGTAATAATTACCAGTTGCCCTGACTGGCTGCGTTGACGGTATTTTGTCAAATACGCCTAGTACGCGCTCAAACTCAAAAAATAGAATTTCTTAGCGTTTTAATTTATTTTTCCTCACGGATATGATTAAAATTACTATTCTAATCATAACGGACTATTTTTAGGATTTTAACACTGATCGGATGGTAGCCAACGTTCGTTTCGCATTTTAATCGTTACGCGATAAACGTTTATTTTATCATTGCCAACATATTTTTTATCAATGTTTGGACCCACCATCACAATAAATATCATATATAGACATCATAATCAGTCACATACAACCTTTTTATCTATTCACTACACGTGTTACAATTGTACGGTACGGCCTGAAAAGCCGGGTGTCACAGTCTCCCCCTGTTTAGGGAATTTTGTCCCCGAAATTCTACTTTACAGGTTTCATTTTCGCAGTCGGTGGGAAGAAATGAGGATATTTCCGTTGCATTTGGTCTTGTCGTTCCCAAGTGAATTCGGGTCCTCGCTTAGAATCCCAACAGACCTTGACCAACTTAATCCTACTCCTCCAGATTTTCTGGGTTTTCCAATCCAGAACCTCCACTGGTTCCTCGATAAACCTCAGTTTATCGTCTACTCGAACCTCTCCAGGGGGTATAATCAGCGTCTCATCAGACAGATACTTTTTCAAGTTGGAGATATGAAATACATCATGAACTCCACTCAATTCCTTTGGCAGCTTAAGCCTATACGCGACTGGTCCAACTCGAGATGCGATTTCGAAAGGACCTATATTACACGGGCTCAGCTTTCCACCTTTTCCAAACCTCACAACGCCCTTCCATGGTGATACCTTCAACATGACTCGATCACCGACCTGAAACTCCAACGGCTTCCTCCGGTTATCCGCATAACTCTTCTGTCGATCCGCGGCAGCTTTCAACCTATTCTTAATCTGAACAACTTTGTCCATGGTATCTTGGATAAGCTTCGGTCTGGTCAAATGCTTCTCGTCGACTTTAGCCCAACAGAGTGGCGATCGACACTTCCTTCCATACAAGGCTTCGAACGGAGCGGCTTTAATACTAGCGTGGTAACTATTGTTGTAGGAAAACTCTTCCAAAGGCAAGTGAGTATCCTAACTTCCACCGAAATCAATCGCACATGCTCTCAACATATCCTCTAATGCCTGAACGGTTCTCTCGCTCTGACCATCCGTTTGAGGATGATACGCAGTACTCATATCCAAACGAGAACCCAGCGACTCTTGAAGAGATCGCCAAAACCTGGAGTCAAATCGTCCGTCACTATCCGAAATAATCGACACTGGTACTCCATGACGGGCTACAATCTCGTTAAGGTACAACTGCGATATCTTTTCCATACTGTCTGTTTCCTTAAGCGCCAGGAAATGAGCAGACTTTGTCAATCGATCCACAATTACCCAAATCATATCATGTCCACGTGACGTACGGGGTAAGTTGGTGATAAAGTCCATCGTAAGATGTTCCCATTTCCACTTAGATATCTCTGGTTACTGTAGAAGCCCAGATGGCTTCTGATGCTCAGCCTTAACCTTAGAGCACGTCAGACATTTACTCACATAGATCGCGATATCTCTCTTCATCTTCGGCCACCAGTAAAACTCGTTGATATCCTGATACATTTTGGTAGACCCTGGGAGAATGGAATATCTGGACTTATGAGCTTCGTTCATAACCAGTTCACGTAGGTTACCTCTAAGCGGAACCCAAACTCAGTTCATGAAGTACATTACTTCATCCGCTTTTGGTATCAGTTTACATTCTAAACCCTTCAAACCTTCTCTTCGCAGGTTTTCATCCTTCAAAGCTTCTCGTTGCGCATTATGAATTCGATCGGTCAAAGTCGTCTGTATGGTCAAGCCCAAAGCGCGCACACCTAGAGGCTTCTCCCGTTCCTTCCTGCTGAGCACATCTGCAACAACGTTTGCTTTTCCCGGGTGATAATGGATACCACACTCGTAATCATTGAGTAACTCCACCCTACGTCGTTGTCGCATGTTGAGCTCCTTCTGATCAAGGATGTACTGGAGGCTCTTATGATCTGTGTATATCGTACACTTCGTGCCATACAAATAGTGTCTCCAGATCTTCAAGGCAAACACAACAGCTCCAAGCTCCAAATCATGTGTTGTGTAGTTCTTCTCGTGCACTTTCAATTGTATTGATGCATAGGCTATCACTTTGTCCCTCTGCGTTAAAACGCATCCAAGGCCCAATCGTGATGCATCACAATATACAATGAAATCATTACTTCCCTCAGGAAGGGAAAGAATAGGTGCACTACACAACTTTTCCTTCAACGTCCGAAAAGCTTCCTCCTGCTTTTCCGTCCAATCAAACTTCCTCTCATTCTGGGTTAATAGCGTCAATGGTTGCGCTATTCTGGAGAAATTCTCAATGAATCTCTGGTAGTACCCAGCAAGCCCTAAGAATTGTTGCACCTCCAACGGAGTCTTTAGCGCTTCCCAATTCTTGATCGCTTCAATCTTAGACGGATCCAGAATTCACACTTAGAGAATTTGGCATACAACTTCCCTTCCTTCAGCAACTCCAAAATCAACTTCAAATGATGCTCATGATCTTCTTTGGTTCGCTAATAGATAAGTATGTCATCGATGAATACTATCACGAATTTATCCAAGTAGGGTTTGCATACCCTGTTCATGAGATCCATGAACACAGCTGGCGCAGTACTTAGGCCAAAAGGCATGACTAGAAACTCGTAATGGCCATATCGTGTTCGAAAAGCCGTCTTCGGAATATCTTCGTCAGCAACCTTCAACTAATGATACAATGAATGCAGATCAATCTTCTAGTAGTAGCTGGATCCATGTAGTTGATTGAACAAATCGTCAATCCTCGGTAAAGGGTACCAATTCTTGATAGCCAACTTGTTCAGCTCTCTGTAATCAATAGACATCCAGAAGGATCCATCCTTCTTCTTCACGAACAAAACAGGTGCACCCCATGGCGAATAACTCGGTCGGATGAAACCTTTGTCTAGTAGCTCTTGAAGCTGATTCGACATTTCTTTCATTTCTGAAGGTGCTAATCTATAAGGAGATTTCGCAATTGGTGCAGCACCGGGTACCAGATCGATTCGGAATTCGATCTGTCTCGCAGGGGTAATCCAGGTAAGTCTTCAGGAAAAACTTCTGGATAATCGCGAACAATAGGAATATCTTCGATCTTCCTACATTCGGCCTTCGTATCCACCACGTTAACTAAGAACATAGGATAACCCTTTCACAACATCTTGAGCATCTTCATGACACTAACGACACTCGACACTCGACTTGATCGATCTCCATGAACAACTATCGCTTCACCACCATCAGGACTAGGTATCCTCACTTGCTTTTCCGAGCAAATAATCTCTACTTTATTCTTGGACAGCCAATCCATTCCCACAACTACATCGAAGCTCCCAAGCTCCACTGGTAATAAATCGATACTAAAACTATGATCACCTAACTGAATACTACAGCCGCGAACGACCTCACTAGTTTCTATTAGTTTACCATTTGCTAGTTCTATCGACTACTTCTTACTTAGCTTACTTGTTGGTGAACACAAAAATGGCTCAAAGTTTTTCAAGACAAAACTCAAGTCAGCTCCGGTATCGAAAAGTACGAACGCAGAATGGTTATTGATAAAAAAACATACCAGTGACAACAGCAGGATCGTCACGTACCTTCCCAGCGTTTAGCTCAAATGCTCTACCCCTGGCATTTTGACCTTTTGCTTTAGGAAAATCCTTCTTGAAATGTCCTTGTTCCTCGCACTGGAATCATCCCTCAAGCTTCGTTCCTTCCAAGGTACTTTTAGCATAGCACTCGCGGGTAACATGCCTAGTTCGACCGCATCTGGCGCACTTTTTCTGCTCATCGTCGTGAGTCTTCCTCTCAGAACCACTTCTGCCATCTTTGGCGTTATCCTTTCTAGAGCTGCTAGAACTAGCTACATACGCCTTCCTCGAACTGCGTTTCCTGTCACTCTTCTCATCAGTTTCCATCCTTGAGCTCTCGGACTTGCGCTTCTTCTAATCTTCTGACTTATACTCAGAACGCCCCGACCGTTCAGATTTCGCGTCTGCTTTGGCCTTGCCCGATGTCTTCCCAGTTTCCTCCTTCTTATCAAGACCACTTTTACGTGCAGCGTCGTCGGCTAACGATTTCGCCAAAGTAGTAGCCTCTGGGTAGGTGGTGGGTTTCGCTGATGTGACCATGCTGCGAATGCGTGGCGACAGCCCCTAGATATACCTCTCTACCTTTACATATTTAGGAGTAACCATTCGTGGAACTAACCTTGCCAAATCATTAAAACGAGAAGTGTAAGCTCTGACGTTCAGACCTTCCATGGTTAGGTTCCAGAAGTCGGTCTCGATTTTTTAAATTTCACTGTGCGGGCAGTATTCCTTCAGGAGCATCTCTTTAAATTCGTTCCAGGTTAGACCATAGGTAGCATCTTCACCCAAAATTTAAACTTGCGAGTTCCACCAGGACAGTGCTTCATCAAGAAACTAACAAGAAGCATACCTCACCCGTTGATCAGCAGCACAACCACTGATTGCCATGATGGATTCCATCTTCTCAATCTACAGGCGGATCTAAATAAAATACACAACATGTTCAACAGACATAAGGCATTACGGACTTGCAAGATCCTCTACTTAACGCCTAGAAGCTTCCAGCCAATTATGAGTAGTATCTGTCACTTAGTCTTTTGAAAATACGTCAGTTTACACTGGTAAATACAATTAACCGACTAATTTGAAAAACATTTATGAAAATTGATTTAAATGCACAAGGCACAAATATTCTTTTATAACTTGGGACAATTATATTAAAAATAATCTTGTATCAGATTTACATGTTTATCCAACATTTAGGGCCGGTATAAAAGCCGAACAAGATTAACGAACACACCACAAATATAATCCCACGGCAGGTCACCCTAGCAAGTGAGTATATCTTTTACATACGCAACTGACTGGTGTATGCCTACACCCCGTGCTTAATTCGTGGCCATTTATGATTTTTAAATGAGCCGAGGATATCCAGGACACGGTCGTTAACCCCCAATGTTATTTGTTATCAAGCAACACTGATTAAAACGGGATTATGCAATTTAACTATATTCGATTAAAATTTTTTTACACCCTACCAAGCGGTAATATTTTACCGTATCCCAAGCCCGTATAAGGGAAAATAAGTTTAAAGTATTTACCTGAGCTTTTAAACGCAAGATTTATCTACTCAGCCGCATAATGTACTTAACTAGTGCAAGTAGCTTTTACCGGGGCTCCTAATCTGGAACGAAGGTTTTATTAACCTATTAGATTACTAACGAGTCTTATTTAAGTTGTAAACTTAGACCGGTTAGTTTAAAGGAGGATTTACGGTATAAAACGCTAGATTAAGCGATGACCGGATTAGAATGTGATTTAGACCCGACAAGTATGGAGACTTGTATAAAATGGGTAAACTAAAAACATTCTGGATTTTGAAGTTAAAATGATTAAATTTGACTCGTTTCGGCTAATTTATGCAAACTAGTTACATAAATCGTACCGAACGCGTATATGCATAAGGGGTAACCGGATGAGTCATGTACAAGTTCCATAAGTTATTATGCTTTAAATATGTTATGATATCAGTAGGATATCAACAATTATGCCCCAAAAGATTTTAAAACCAATTTAAGTCCAGTAAGGGCATTTTGGTCATTTTAAGATTTATAAAAGAGGTTTAAACATAAACTGATGTTCTGGTCTAAAACATTCTGTAAAAATATTTATTTTATGATGTTATAACAGTTGGATATTATACATATGTGTGGTTTACCATTTCTGGCCAAACTATGCACCGTAGGGGCATTTTGGTCATTTCACATATGTTTTAAGGACAAAATTGGAAGTCTGAGTTCATGACTTATACCTACTGTAAAAGTATTAAAATTTATTTATAAATTCAGTAGGTAACAAGTCTTAGGTGTTTTATGGTTTTAAACCATACTATGCACCTAATTATCGTAAAAATCGATAATTGACGATATTTGCGATGTTTATGTGATTCTGAGATTTTGACCAGCCTTGAATGGTTAAAACAATTTATTTTACATATTAAGTCAGTAGGAAAAGGTTTGGCATGTTAATTATATGTAAATCACATTTTATTAACAAAAGGGGCATTATCGTCAATTATATAATTTATACGAGAACTCAATGATATGGTCAGTATCTAATCTGACCCAACATTCCAAAAATCCCTAAAAATAATATCATAACAGTAGATAATGAGTTTGGTGCCAAAATTTGGGTTTAAACATGTTTTATGCACAAAAGCGTAATTTAATTATAAAAAAGTTAAATTTTACAATATCTTGCATAACTTTAATTTAAGACCAGAAAATGACGTTAAAATAATTTTGACATGTTTATATATCAGTAACAAAGCTATTTGCATACTTACATATTCAAATATCGTTTTTAAACTATAAGGGCATAATAGTCAAAGTACGGCATATTAACGGAACATGCGCAAAAACTCAGATTTCTAGTATGATCGTGTAATATAACCTTATAGGTTATGCTACATTATATTACGATCATAACGGAACCTAAAACCAGTAGCAAACTAATCTAATTCGGTTCATAATCTAAAGTCAACGCAGAAGTCAAACTTCGTGACTTTCGGTTGCGAACCGATCCTAAAACTGGAATTGACGAGCCGAACATGTTTACACATGTTCTAATAATTATTACCAAGTTCTTTAAGTGATAAAACATATTTTAGAATATTCCTAAACTCATATCGCAATTATTTCAAAAACTGACCCGTTGACTTTTTAAAACAATATTACGTTGACTCATCAATTGACCAACCAAACGTGATTCTTAGGAGGTGCCCTTTTGAGGGTTTAATACCTACCTAATTATGATCACGTAGCCATGTTCATTGGGAACAATGGCTTGACCGTTTACGTTCTAGCTAAAAGTCAAAGCGTTTATCGTAAACGCTTGACTTTTCAGCTTTTTAAGCCAAATAAAATAAACTAGTCATGAAAGGACACTTACATATGGTCCTAGGGACTGAAATAAACTCAGATGATGCTCCAAAGATTCAAGAACTTCCAGGAATTTGAGAGATAGGAAGATTTGAGTGAAAGGTGCAAATGAAAATGTGGGTGGAACACTTCTATTTATAGTGTTCATAAAATTCTAAGATTTTGACAAGTGTTTAGGGGATTTCTTAGGATTATTACAGGTGTATTAATGGTTTCTAATACTAGCTAATAACCCATAGAATGCTCAAATGGTTTGTATCAAATGTGTGGAGAACAAGACATAGCAAAACAACATATATAAAACAACATGTTGTTGTTGTTTACTGTTTGGCGGCCCGCGAGAGCAAGACAAGGCCTGGGTCATGGCCCGCGACCTAGTCCGGCCCAGCCACAAAAGTTTGGCAGTTGCCATGTTTGGTCCCTGTAACATTTAAGTGCCCTTATAAACTTTCATTATTTACATTTGGCACAAAACAACTATATCAGCTGATGTAGCTGTTTGTTCTTTAATGGTACGCAAAGGGCAGGCCCTGAGGGCTCGTGGCCTGCGAAGCTAGCCTGACCCAGCAAACATGTTTCTGCTTTGGCAGTTTTAGTCCCTGTCATCTTTTATGCTTAATTTAAGTTTCATTTTTGACATATTAGGTACCTTATGTTCTTGTTTCATATGTTTAATATTAATATCAGTTACGAAACCTCATACGGCCAACCTTAGACACACTCGGGAGCTTAACTGATCATTACAAAGTTTCTGTTTCTTTCAAAGGGCCCCTCAAGGCGTAGTTTCGCTAGTTGTCGCTTTTAGTCCTTTTGGCGCACAAATTTATGCGTATCATCGTTCTATGGCATCTAATGTGACACCTGTGTCACTTCAACCATAAAACAAATGCTAAACCAATGAAATATTGTATTTCATACTTTGGATTTGTAAAAATATGTGTATCGTTTGCACATATCAACTCTTGTTCGATTTTAAGCTTTAAATCGCTTTCTGGAGGGTTATACGCGCTTTGATGCGTAAATATAACCAGTTTAATCCAACAAACACTCAGGAATAGTGAAATAGGCTTAACATACCTTAAATAACCTTTACATAACTTAGAAATAAGTTTTGAAGGCTTTGGTATGGCGAAAACAAGTTAATTCGCTTACATGGACTAAACTTGACAAACTGCGAAAGTATGCCAATTTGAACTGTAACGGACATTCCGGAACATGACCATAAGTTAAACATACCATAAATATCCTTTACATAGCTTAGAAATAGGCTTTGAGGGGTTCGTTATGCTAAAACAAACTTTTGGGTCATTCAGGGACTAAAAGTGTCAAAAAGTGCACAAGTTTGCATTTTTGCGCATAACTCACGTTCTGAATACATCCGGACATCCAAAAATTTATGTAAGCATGACTATATTATGCTTTAGTGTTTGGCATGAGAAAAATCAATTCGTTGCGTCATTTGGATCGTTTTTCGCGCTTATGCGCATTCCGTCGTAATTAAGCGAACATCGCGTTCGTACGACCAAACGAACCAACACCCGGCATATTTTTGAGCATGTTTCATGTACACAATGTTTAGGCATCATTTTAGGGCCTTAAAGTTGGCTTTACGGGCCTTAGAAGTGTCGGAAATGGCCTTAAACACATGCAGGGGCTGAAACTGTCATTTTTGAAACTTATTTTCTGATCAGAACCCCCATGCGGCCCGCATTAGTTTTGGTGTATCCTGAAGCGGGCCGCCTCAGCCTCCCAGTTCAGATAAGATCGCTTAATCAGCAGTTTCCAGTTGTTTAATCCTCAACAACATGCTCACACTTGACCTTTCAGCTGATTAAGGGCCATTTTTAGTCACCATGACTTTCCAACAAGTGTACGCATGGGATTTGAGCACGGTTTCCATGGAACGATCTTAACGGTTACCCGAAAACTATAAATACCCCACCCCCGTTTACTTCAAACTCACTAGAATCTGATCTAAAAGACTCTAAGTTGAAACCATTGTTTCATACCTGAGTTATTTGGATCTAGATTAGCATTCGGGGACCCTTCGTAAGTATTCTTTCGTTCTTTTATTGCTTTTCGAGTCTGAAAGTCAAACTTTGTTTGACTTTCTGCGTTGACCGGTTTATGGTCAATGCGAAGTTCGTTTGAACTTCGAAACGTGAGTGTAATCACGTTGGTTATAGTCCTTTGGGACTATGCCTACTGATTACCACGTTGTCTAGGGTCGTAGGGTAAGCGATCTAATAAATCGCTTATACCTTCGAACCCGACCCATTTGGTCAATCATTAGGATCCGACCAAATACATTAGGTGACCATAGTAGGTAGGGAATAACCTTCCGAGGTTATACCCTATGGTCACATCGTTTAAGTAGTTGTATGATAGGTAGTTTATATGCCTTAGGTAAATTACCAGAATGCCCTTTTCATGTATAATTGGTAATTAAGCATATGTAACCTAAACTTTTGTCACATAACTAATTATGTAACATGTTTAGGCATATAACACTTGTCATAGGACTAGTTAGGCGGTCCGAACGCGTTTCACGCGAACGACGCGTTAAAGTAGCATAAGCTACCTAAACGGGTCGTAATGGGTCGTAAACAATTATGTTAGGTTTCAATTAGTATGTAGGCTTTGTTAAAACAAATGACACGAGTCTCCATACTCGTTTGGTTTACGAACCCTCATTCTATCTAAATCTTCCGATTTAGGTCCGGTTTATTAACATAGTTACCTATATTAGGTGCCGTTTGATTCCGAGATCTCTATCATTATTTGATTGTCACTCCAGGACTACTGAGTAATCTCAAGTGAGTACATAGTCCCCTCTTTTACTGTTTTCAAACTGTTTTGGGGTGAAGCATGTGTACCTATCTGTTATTTTCATGATTTCAAAGTATAATTGATTATACATGTTATTACTTATCTTTTGACAAACTAAATGACTATCTATGGTTTAAACACTGATTTCTCAATGAACATAAAATAAAATGTTGAATTGTACTTATTTTATGTTCATCAGGCCGATTGTTAGTATGATATAGCGCTATAGGATTAGACACCCCATTCCTATTGTCATGGAATGTCTGAAACCAATTTGTTTCTCCATCCAAATAGGGATTGCCTTTGTGGTATCCTTATAGTCTCAAAGGTGTATTTTGATGCACTAGGTCTGAATGAATTCTTAAATCACACTTTTAAAGTATAATTTGATATACTCTCATGTGTGGTATTGTACAAAACCAACATATAATTGTTAATCATCCAAAGCATATTTTGATATGTTATTTACAAAACCAAAACATAGTTTAATATGTTACTTACAAATCCAAAGTATACTTTTAATATGCTAATATAAGGTTATTCGTTTAACCTTACATTTATTTATACATATCATTTTGGTTACATATTACATGATTTACATTGGACACATAAACATTATTGACATTGGTTATACATTTCATGACTTACATCGTGACATAAACATTTTGACACATTATTCAATACGTTTGGCAATTGGTTTAAACATAGACATCTTACATTGTTGGTTGGTTTGAGTAAGTGATTAAGTAACGAGGCGTGTGTAATATGATACAAGCATGGTGGATACGCCGCTGGTACTTCCTATATATAAGTGTTTGTATGGTATTACATATTGTATCGTTATCTGAATCATTTCAATTTGAGACATATAACATTTTATACAAATAACATACTTTTCACAAGACATTAATTTACAAACAACTTATATTATACAAACTCATTTTACATGGTTATTCATTTAACCATACATTATTCTCTTATTTATACATATCATCTGACCTTATCGTTTTTCAAATGATTTACAAGACATAGCAAATTACAAGGTTCATGACTAAAAATTTTCTCAAACATAAGTCATGAATCCTATTTTCACAAAACCTATGTATCTCACAGGCATTTTTATGCTGACGTACCTATTTTTACACATGTTTCAGGTACTGCTTTGCAATGATTGTTGATACATGCTACATTTAGGATGGACTCGTGCCTTAGCGACTTTAAAACTTGGAAGATCGTAGTTGTATTTATTTAATTGTATTAAAACAATGAGTTCATTTATTCAATAAAACAGAATTTATTTATTCCATGGTTACGAAACAATGATTCTGTTACAACACTCCCCGATATTTCCGCCACGTTTGGTTGTTCCACGTGGTCGGGGTGTGACATCTAAGCCTTAAACGGCTCATATTAGGCACATCCAGGGGTATGACTGAGCATAACGGAGTTTCTAGTTTTGTTAAAAGATCACCCTAAAGTGTAGTTTCGCGCGTTGACGCTTTTAACCCCTTAATTCGCAAACTCGCACGCATTATCGTGAAACGGCATAAAAGTCTTACATGACGAGTATTAAATACTCCCGACGGTATGAACGAACATAGCGGAATTTCTAGTTCGCTTAAATGGTCACTCAAAGGTGTAGTTTTTAGAAGTTGACGCTTTTGGTCCCTCTAACGCGCAAACTTGCGCGTATTATCATTTAATAGCATCAAAG
This sequence comes from Helianthus tuberosus, assembly GCA_030545235.1. Taxonomy (NCBI): domain Eukaryota; kingdom Viridiplantae; phylum Streptophyta; class Magnoliopsida; order Asterales; family Asteraceae; genus Helianthus; species Helianthus tuberosus. The sequence continues at coordinate 121,094,495 of CM060377.1, read as the reverse complement.
CCCTATGCAATCCATATTAAACATTCTCAAGAGTATGATTGCACTTCATAATACTTCGGGTTCATTAAAAGGTGATTCAGAGGTGTAATTAAATATATTGACGCTTTTAACCCCTTTTACTTGCAAAGTTGCGCGTAACGTCACTTATTGGCATAAAAGCCGTAGATGGCCAATATTGGGCATTCGCGAGACTATAATCACAAATAATGAAGCTCTCGGTTTGTTAAAAGGTCACTCAGAGGTAAGAATTAACATGTTGACGCTTTTGACCCTTCGACGCGCAAACTTTCAAATAATTATGCAAACTGCTCCTCTCGACCAATGAGTGGCTTAATTATAATTATGAATACTGTGTATTATTATTCAGAGACTTAGTTTAAGCATGTTAACACTTTTAGTCCTTCTACATTCAAAGTTTTTGATTTTTCGCAAAATTAGTCCTTATAGTCAACGTTTGACTTCATTAGGATTTAGTACACGTATCAACTCATCATTGGTCGTGATTATACGATGTGTTACATCCTCACCCCCTTAAAAGAAATCTCGACCTCGAGGTTTACTCAAAAGACGGAAGTACTTTCTGTCGTATAATGGACTTAATTTCTGTAGCATATTAGGGGCCTCTACGGGCATCCCAGTTGACCTATACAATAGGTACATATTTTCTCTTCGGAGCTTCTCAACCTAACGATCCTTAATCGATATTGGTTTCTCAATAAACTATAAGTTTTCATTAATCTGCATGTCATATGTGATAATACCATTGACTTAACGGCTAGACATATCCTGAAATCATAAGTGTGGAACACATTGTGAATACCTTCAAGTTCCTTAGGTAAGTTTTAGCTTATAAGCTATTGATCTGTACGTATTCGATTTTCCTAAACAGTCCAAATATCAAGAGCTTAACTTGCCCATTACATCAAAATGCAGCACACCTTTCCAGGGTGGTACTTTCTGTTGAACTTTGTTCCTTATTGAGAACTTAGGAGGTTTGCGACTCTCGTCAGCATTAATTTTTCTGCTGATTACTGGCAGCTTTCCGACAAAATATGGATTCGTATGATCTTATTTGTTGTCTCCAGGACAATTTCAGGTCCTGATAATTGGACTTACCAAACTTTTGTCCATCAAATGGACGTTTGACATTCCATCTATACAAGGTCTCCAAAGGAGCATCCTTGATGCTTACATACTAACTATTAGTTATAGACGAGCTTATTTAAGGCGAGGTAGTCATTCCAACTACTGCTTAAACCAATCTTTAAAGAATAGCTAACCTCATGGTTAGTCGAACAATTCGACGATCCTGGGCAGCTGATGGCGATTCTTAATCGTTACCTAAATAGGGTTGCGGTAATCAATGGATAAGCATAAAGAATCGTCTTTCTTAATTAATAATACCGGAGCTCTCAGAATTATGAATTAGGATTTATGAACCTTTATCTTAAAACTCATTTAGTTAGGGTTTTGATCCTTCCATTATTGTTGGTACTAACCTATATGGAGCTTTTACAATAAACGCAGCCCTATGTGGGATGTTAATCTTAACTCTACTTGCCTTTTAGGAGGTAAACAGGGTAGTTCTTCAGAGAAGACAATTAAGACACACAGAGATGATACAGATGTTCTAAATCTCAGGCTTTGGTTCATCTATCGTTACCCGTGTCATATAAATGACACATTTTCTTTATGAATGCATAGATGCTTAAAATAGTGACACTTATTTGGACATTTCTATATTGGATATCTTCTTTGAATACCATTAGTTGACTTTAGTACAATATGACCATTGGGATATCTCGGTGGTTCCATGCATTAAACCTCTATACTGATCAGGCATGGAAGCAATCTATGGGACACACTAGGATACGCCAATCCTCATATGGCGCTTTTATCAAGAATAGTATGGCATTCGCAGTTGATAGAAATCAATGAGATAACAAAATAAAATAACATACATTGTCGTACTCTATCTGGAGATAGAGTAATCCAGATTTTATGAATGAAGATTTTCGACAAGAATAGAAGAAATGGTTCCTATGATTTTCGTTGGTAAGTTTTTCCTTATACTTAATATCTGGAGTTCTTATGGGAAAATTCTAAAAGTTTGCTAAGCTTATGATATATGGAAGACTTAGTAGTACCTGAATCAAAACAAAATTCTTAGCAATTGATTCACGATAAGGGATGTACCTGGTGTCATTATTGATATGAACTGCCTCTTGGCGTTCATCGGGAGGGTTTAAGCGCCTCCATTCTTAGTCTCTCTATACTTAGTTAGCTATACCATCTTTGACAGTTTTAGGGCAGTTAGTTCTAATGTGGCTTTTAACGCCACAGCCGAAACAGACTGCATTCTTTATATTTCTACATTCAGGGAACTACAGATGCCACACTGCTTTGACCTTCGGTCTATTAGACACTGTCCCAGTGCCTTTTGTTGCAGGTCTTGCATACAGGCTTCTTATTGAACTTTTGTTGGTTCTATTTACTCCTGACTTGTCCTTTTTCTTAGATTTCTGGGAGTTATCCTTCTCCCCTTTCCTTTTTCCGACAGTCTTAGCTTTGACTGATTTACTTCCTAACCCATCTAATGTGAGTGGCTAAGATAGATCCATAGTGGATTTATAAGAAGCAGGCTTTGAAGCCTTATCGTGCTCTTTTATCGCTGGTGCCAAATCACCAACACATTGTGCATTACGATTAGGTTCGGGGGCATAAATTTCTTTCAAAAGGCCCCTCAAGGCGTAGTTTCGCTAGTTATCGCTTTTAGTCCTTTTGGCGAACAAATTTATGCGTATCATTGTTCTATGGCATCTAAGCCTTAAACGGCTCATATTAGACACATCCGGGGGTATGACAGAGCATAACGGAGTTTCTGGTTCTGTTAAAAGATCACCCTCAAGTGTAGTTTCGCGTGTTGACGCTTTTAACCCCTTAATTCACGAACTCGCGCGCATTATCGCGAAACGGCAGAAAAGTCTTACATGGCCAGTATTAAATACTCCCGAGGGTATGAACGAACATAGCGGAATTTCTAGTTCGCTTAAATGGTCACTCAAAGGTGTAGTTTTTAGAAGCCTTAGATGGCTAATATTGGGCATTCACAAGATTATAATCACACATCAAGAAGCTCTTGGTTTGTTAAAAGGTCACTCAGAGATAAAAATTAACAAGTTGACGCTTTTGACCCTTCGACGCGCAAACTTTCAAATAATTATGCAAACGGCTCCTCTCTACCAACGAGTGGCTTAATTATAATTATGAATACCGTGTGTTGTTATTCAGAGGCTTAGTTTAAGTATGTTAACACTTTTAGTCCTTCTACATTCAAAGTTTTTGATTTTTCGCAAAATAAGTCCGTATAGTCAACGTTTGACTTCATTAGGATTTAGTACACGTGTCAACTCATCATTGGTCATGATTTTATGATGTGTTACACAACTCCTCGTACCAATCCATCTGACCCTCCAGGTCCTTCACCGTACCCTTGGCTGTCACACCCCGATATTTCCACGTATTACCCGTGGGCCCGGTGGGGAGTATCATGACGTAGTTGATATCATCATAGTCAAACAACACAATTTTAAATGCACAGCGGAAGCAAAAGAGATGAATTACATTACAAACCGAATAAATAGTAATATCAAGTATTACAACGGATTGTAAAGGATCCACAGGCGGATCAAAAGATAAATAAGATCATTGTTCAACAGACTTTAGCATCTAGAGCTTGTGAGACTTAATTAATGATGCCAGGAGTAGCCAGCCTATTTCGTCTAGTACCTGCACTTAGCCTTTTTGGAAAATACGTCAGTTTACACTGGTAAATACAATTAACTGACTCATTTAAAAAAATGATTTAGAAAATTGATTTGAATGCACATGGCACAAATATTCTTTTATAACTTGGGACAATTATTAAAAATAATCTTGTATACAGTTTTACTTATTTGTCGTCCGTCAGGGCCGGTTGGTAGAGCCGGTCAAGATTAACTGACACGCCACAGGTATAATGCCCACAAGGTTGATTCCTTTAAGTGGATTACCAGTTTTTACATAATGCAACTGTCAGGTGTACGCCTACACCCCGTGCTTAGGTTGTGGCCATTTCTTTAATGATGCCAAGGATATCCGGGACATGGTCATTTAACCCCCAAAGGCCATACACCAAATAATACAGAATAAAACGAGTTATGTAAATACATTAATCACAATCCGATTTAAATGACTACATACCCGACCAAGCGGTATTATTATAATACCGTATCCCAAGCCCGTATAGGGAAAATAAGTTAAGAGTATTTACCTGAGCAAAGTATAAATCACAAACAGCAAGTGCACGTAGCTTTTACTGGGCTCCTAATCTGGAACGAAGGTTTTTAATAACCTATTAGATTCCTAACGGGTCTTTAATTAAGCCTAAACTTAGACCGGTTAGTTTTAAAGGATGATACGGTTCAAAACGCATGATTAAGAGAAGACCGGATTAGAATATGGTTTAAAACTGACAAGCTTGGATACTTGTTTAATATGGGTAAACTAAACACATTCTGGATTTGAGATGAAAATGACATGGTTTGACCCGTTTCGGCTAATATATGCAAACTAGTTACATAAGCCGATCCGAACGTGAAAAGTGCGTAACGGTAACCAAATGAGTCATATACAGGTTTCCTAAGTTAATATGCCTTAAATATGTTGTGACATCAGTAAGATATCTTCTATTATGCCCAAAATGAATTTAAACTCAAACTATGCCCCATAGGGGTATTTTAGTAATTTTAAAGCTTTAAAAGAGTTTAAACATAAATCTGAGTTTCAGGTCTGATATAATCAGTAAAAATACTTACTTTAATAAGTTATAACAGTAGGGTACTACATATATGTGAAATTTATCTTTTATAACTAAACTATGCACCGTAGGGGCATTTTGGTAATTTCACATAAGCTTAAAGGGTCAAAAATGGAAATCTAAGTTTAAAACTTTTGCTTACTGTTAAAATATTAAAATTTTCTAAAGTATCAGTAGGTATCAAATCATATATATTTAAAATAGTTTTAATACATACTATGCGTTTAAAACGCGTAAAAGGACGGTTTTAAGAGATTTCCGAGTTTTATAAAGAAAGTTGATATTTTTATTATTCCAGAAGGCTTAAAATAATTTATTTATCATATAAAATCAGTAGAAAAAGGTTTGGTATCAAAATAATTTGTAAAACTCATTTTATAGGCCAAAAGGGCAAAACCGGCAATTACCGAATCAAGCTTAGAACTCTATGTTATGCTCAGCCTAAAATTAAATAAAAATCTTCAAAAATCCCAAAATATTATTTTATATTAGTAGGTAAAAATTTTGGTATTAAAAATTGGGTTTAGATAGGCTATATGCTAATTACGCCGTTTAATTAATAAAAAGCTTTTCATTTACGCTAATGAGCATAACTCCTAATCTAGACCTCAAACTGATGTCAAATTTTAGGGACAAGTTTATAAATCAGTAACTAAGGTTTCTATTCTCTTACTTTTTCAAAAATCACATTTTAAGGTCAAAAGGGCATAATAGTCAACATTTAAGCATTTAACGGAAACATGCATATGAATCGGATAACTAATGAACCAAGTTGTATAATCACAGAGGGTTATACTAATATCTAACCTGGTCCTAATAAAGCTCTAAGGCATTTCTAAACTATGCTCTAATGGGTCAGAACAGAAAGTCAAAGAAAAAGTCTACTTTTGCGACTTTCGGCTCCGAACCGAGCTTAAATTGAAAATTGTCGGGTTGAACATGTTTAGACATGTTCTTACATTAATTACCAAGTTATATTAGTGATAAAACAGGTTGTATGGCTTCTACATTGCTAATTACGGGTTTATTTGGAAATTAGCTTTCTGTTGACTTTTTAAGATCAAGTTTGACCCGACAATTGACCTACTTAGAGTGGGAATCAGAGAATACCCTTTTAAGGGCTTATTACCCACATAATTACCCACTCATAGGTACTTTCAATTTGAGATTTGACTGGACAAATTATGATTAATTAAGAAGTCAAACCTTAATTACGACAGTTTGACTTTAGGCTAATAAACTAGGCAAAACTGAATTAAGAAAGGTTAAGGACACTTACTGAAGTCCTAAGCACGACTAGTGTTCCTTAGAGAATGACTTTGAGCTCCAGGAGTCTTCAGAAACCAAGTTAGAATGATTTTTGAGTGTGTGAACCATGAACTAGCAACAAGAACACCTTATATAGGAACTTTGATTGCACAAGATCATGACAAATAAGTCTATGGGATGGTTCCTGATCATCCCAAGTGTCCCTAGGCCCTTCTAAACCATCAAACAAGCCCCTGGTATCAAAAACAAGCTCCATAAGTCGGTTAAACCTGCAAAACCGACACCTGTGCCTTTTTTCTGATGCTGGCAGTCCCAGGCGGCCCGCGTAAGGATCCATAAGGACCTTACGCGGCCGGTATGAGGGCCGGGTCAGGTTTCACAAGTTTCATTTATTACATTTTGGCCCCTAGTCCTTTTCAAACGTGGTTTTAACTTCTTTTCTTGCATTTTCAACCCTCTAAATTGACTTTTAAGGGCTCCATGACATAATCAAACACCGTTAAGTCCTTGGTTAACTTTTTAATCACCCGGAAAGCCTTTAATTTCAACGTTGACGCTTTTAACCCCTCGTATACGAATGTTAGCATAACTTTCACATACGGAAACGAAACCTTGTGAAATTTTTTATCACTTATTCTCGTGAGCATAATTAATCGTTACAAAGCTTCGGGTTTGCTAAAAGATCACTCAGAGGTATAACTTAAACATGCTGACACTTTTAACCCCTGTAGTTTGTTAACTCTCACTTTCTTTCACAAACAGCTTCATATGCTTCATAATTCATTCGTTTAAGGGTATAGACATCGTGTAGGGTCGTTGAAAAGTATATTTATCCGGTGTTGACATTTCTAATCCTTTTATTCACATATTTTCTTTGTTTGTCAACTTTAGTCCCTCTTAAGTAATTCTTTACACGTTTAATGCTCATAACACGTGTCGATAGAATATTGGACATGAATTTTCGAGGTGTTACATCCTCACCCCCCTTAAAAGAAATCTCGACCTCGAGATTTACTAGAATAAATGAGGGTACTTTTCTTTCATTGTGGACTCTACCTCCCACGTGTACTCGGGAATTCTACGGGCATCCCATTTGACCTTTACAATCGGCACTTGCTTCCTTCGAAGCTTCTTAACCTGTCGATCCTCGATCGACAAAGGTTTTTCAACAAGCTTTAAGCTCTCATCTATGTGCGCATCCTTATGTGACATGACTAGTGACTCATCAGCTAGACATTTCTTCAGATGCAGATGTGGAATACATTATGAATACCACTGAGCTCTCTAGGAAAGTTCAACTTGTAAGCCACTGATCCGACACATTCAATGATCTCGAATGGTCCTATGTACCTTGGGCTTAACTTACCTTTCTTACCAAATCGCATCACCCCCTTCCAGGGTGATACTTTAAGCAAAACTTTATTGCCAACCTCAAACTTTAGAGGTTTTCGCCTTTTATCAGCATAACTTTTCTGCCTATCTCTGGCAGCTTTCAGGCGATCACGAATCTGGACAATCTTGTCCGTCATTTGAAGGACTATATCAGGTCCTGATAACTGAGCTTCTCCTACTTCTGCCCAACAAATAGGCGTTCTGCACTTCCTACCATATAATGCCTCAAAAGGTGCTGCCTGAATGCTTGTATGGTAGCTATTGTTATAGGAGAACTCGATTAATGGCAGGTGGTTATCCCAACTACCACCTAAGTCAATCACACATGCATGAAGCATATCTTCCAAAGTTTGAATTGTACACTCACTCTGTCCGTCCGTCTGAGGATGGTAAGTCGTACTAAAATTCAAGCGGGTGCCCAAAGATTGTTGGAAACTTTTCCAAAAATGTGATGTGTATCTAGTATCTCTGTCAGAGATAATAGACACGGGTACGCCATGAAGAGATACAGTCTTATCTACGTACAACTGGGCTAATATGTCGGAGCTATGAGTCTCCTTGATGGGTAGAAAATGTGATGACTTGGTCAGTCTATCAACTATAACCCATATAGTATCATTTCCTTTCTTTGTTTTTGGAAACTTGGTGATAAAATCCATCGTCACCATATCCCACTTCCAGGTGGGAACTTCAGGCTGTTGTAGCAAACCTGATGGCTTCTGGTGTTCAGCTTTGACTTGTGTGCACGTCAAACATTTGGCTACATAGGTAGCTATAGACTTCTTCAAGCCTATCCACCAATAATTTGCCTTCAGATCCTGGTACATCTTGTCAGCTCCAGGATGAAAGGAGTACTTAGAACTGTGGACTTCCTGGAGGATAACATCCCGACGTCCTCCATAAATTGGAACCCATATTCGTCCATTTAATCTCAGGATTCCGTCCTTGCCCTGAGATAATTGCTCTTCAGTTACTCCTAGCTTTTCATTAGGATAGTTAGCTTCCAATACGGCTTCCTTCTGTGCAGCTAACAACCTTTCATTTAAACTATTCTTTAATTCAATGCTCTTGGCATTGATTCTTATGGGCTTGACCCTTTCCTTTCTACTTAGGGCATCGGCGACTACATTCGCCTTACCTGGATGGTACCGTATCTCACAGTCATAATCATTCAAAGTTTCCATCCAACGTCACTGCCTCATGTTCAAGTCCTTCTGATTGAACAGATGTTGAAGGCTTTTGTGATCAGAGTAGATCACACACTTAGTACCATACAAGTAGTGCCTCCAAAGTTTCAGTGCAAATACAACGGCACCCAACTCCAAATCGTGGGTTGTGTAATTCTTCTCATTCACTTTCAGTTGTTGTTGGATCGTCGTGTGACCCTAACGAGTCAATCTGAGTAGTTCATCATCAAAAACAAAGGCGGAATCAATGTAAATGATGTCAACACAGCTTGTTCCTTTCTAATCTTTATCTATTACTGATTTCCTGAGCTTTTACAGATCTGATTACAATTCGTCAGCACCTCGGCTCTCAAACACACACTGCTAATTCCGTATCAAATGAATCAGACAAGATCAGTATTTATAGGCGTGTTAATTCCGCACGAAATCATCTCAAGCGGAATTATCACTTCAAGCGATATTACCTAATTCCGTGCGAAATTACCCAAAATATTGTTTTCTCGTTTTTCGAGCCCTGATCTAACTAATACAATACAAGACTCAATAAAGACGAAGTTAACAGACATCAGTGCACCAACAGACTCCCCCTTGGATGTTGACGAAGTCTTTAGCAACCTATCTTGAGTCTTTAGTCTTGATTGATCGTTCTCTTGCTCCAAATTGTTTTGACATTGTAAAAGCCTCCTTCAATCTTTAATCTCCCCTATGAACGTTGATCCAGAATCTAGACTCCCCCTTTCGATGACTCCCCCTCTCGATCAGCTGGGACTTAAATTCTGGTTCAATCTTTGACATTTTCTTTTCCATGGGGATATTGACTCCTGTTTCCTGCACAATCTCTACCTAAATATAAGATATATAACAATAACAATTTTAATTCAAAACTTACCATTCAACCTCAATTGGTAGTCTAATCAGTGTTTAGAAATTCACTTAAGTATCCAGGTCCAAATTAATGACCCTGATTACTCAATTTATCTACCAAGTCCAACTTAATGACCTTGGTTGACCTGAGATAAATCACACTGACATTTGAAAATAAATTAGTTCAAACATTTTCTGAAATTTACAAGTTTCAAATTAATGAACTTGTTTTTGACTTTTCAACAAACAGATTTTATCAAGATAAGCCCTCCTCATCCTCCAGTCCAGAAACTTCCTGCATCTGCTTCCATTCGTATCTGAAGATCAGCTTTCCACTTTGGTTTGTCGGAAAATAAAGCAGAAATGTAAAATCTTTTTGGATTTTCAAAAAGTTTCTAAACTAGAAATGAATTGCAGAAATAAAATGCAGAAATAGAATGCAATGAAAGTAAACTATTTACAAACATATTTTTGGTGAGCGTGTTAGGGTATTATATCAGCTATTTGACAAGTCACGAGTACCGTTAAGCTTTAATTTCATACTCAGAATTAAACAATTCACTTAGATTGTCGATATACTGATCCACTTAAATTCTCACACACATTTCAATCTGTTCAGGATACGAATTAGGTGAATTAATAACTTAAACTCATTCATGTGTACCACCTATTGAATATACTCCCGTATCCAGATCCCAATATTCAGTCTTACAGGCGAGTATACCACAGATGATATCTGTAAGGGGTTAAATTGCGAGACCGTGAGAGCTCAGGTCAGAACTTCCGTTCAGCAGAGAGATGACAATTCGGCTTTAGTGGGTCCCCTTTAGAGGATCTTTTTTACAACAGCATTGATTAGCAATTTTATTGTCTCATCATTTTATGCTGAGGGCAGCGCTATATTTCAAGCAAGCAGTAAAGTATTCTCCGGGGACTAGGCCATTGCTTCCGCATTATCAGAAGTCCCGGGATAATACCCCAGATATCACTGAGTATAAAGACCTAGTATCTCAGAAAGAGGGATCCATAAACAAGATTTCAGGGGTTACCTATATATCCAAGTAGTGTTCCCCACGAAATAAGCAAGTAAGGATTTTAGGTTTATATCCCGAACAAACCTACTAAATGTGCAAAAACCTATCGACACATCATCAGCGAGACTGTTTAAGACTTTTAAACTTTACATATCTTTAGCATACCGTAACTGTCAAGCCAATGTACTACCATTTTCCCTTTTTACACAAGCTATTTTCTGGTTTTCTATTGTTTTTGTATTTTTTTTTTAAATATCTCATGTTTTGGATTTTTGAAATTTTTACTGTTTTTGTATTTTCTGAAAAATATTACCCTATACTCCCCCTAAATACCAAAACAAGTAAAAAATCGACAAACCATTGCAGATTGCTTCTCATCGTCCTCTACAACAGTACCTTCATCAACGCCAATTATTCCATCCGTCACTGATAAGAGCATCATCCCATTCAGTTTTAAAATATATTTAAAACGTGTTTTATCAAAAGCTTTGGTATGTAAATCAGCTTTCTGATTGTCAGTGTGGATTTTCTCAATTCGTATCAACTTCTTCTCGAAGCAATCTCGGATGAAGTGATGATGAATTTCTATGTGTTTAGTTTTAGTGTGATGAACTGGATTTTTAGTAATGTTTATCGCTGCCTCATTATCAACAAAGATAGGGGTGTTAAGAAATTGCAAACCGTAGTCGCGCATCTGTTGCTGGATCCACAAGATCTGAGAGCAGCAACTGCTAGCAGATACATACTCCGCTTCACATGTGGATAGAGCCACAGAGGTCTGCTTCTTACACTGCCAGGTGACCAAGCGTGGTCTGAAAAACTGGCATCCCGCTGTTGTTGATTTAGCGTTAACTTTGCAGCATCCGAAATCGGAATCGGAATACCCTTCGAGCGTGAAATCGCCTTTTCTTGGATACCACAACCCCAATGATGGAGTTCCTTTCAGGTAGCGTAATATCCTTTTCACAATCACCATGTGCGAAGCTCTCGGGTTAGATTGAAATCTTGCTGCGAGGCACGTTGGGTACATGATATCGGGTCTTGAAGCTGTCAAGTACATCAGCGATCCGATCATGGAACGATACATTGTTTCATCTACCTTCTCTCCGGTGAGATCATGATTTATCCCATGCTTCGTCGCTAATGGGGTGGAAGCTGGAGTAGAACCTGACATCCCAAATTTCTCCAAGATATCATGAACATACTTCGTTTGATGTATGAAAATTCCCTTAGGCAGTTGATCAACCTGAAGTCCCAATAAGAATTTCATCTCACCCATCGATGACATTTCAAATTTCTGCTTCACAACTTTTTCAAAATCTTTGCAGAGATTTTCATTTGTTGACCCAAATATGATGTCGTCCACGTATATTTGAACTATCAGAAGATGTCCGTCGACCTCTTTGGTGAAGAGAGTGGCATCCACTTTTCCACGAATGAAGCTGTTGGCTAGCAGGTGTTGAGACAATGTCTCGTACCAAGCTCTCGGGGCCTTGTGTAAACCATACAGCGCTTTATCTAGCAAGTAGACCTTGTCTTTGTGGATTGGGTCGGTGAAGCCCGGTGGCTGTCCGACATATACCTCCTCTTTTACCTTCCCATAGAGAAACGCCGATTTCACATCTAGCTGATATACTTTAAATTTTTTCCAAGATGCAAATGCTAGGAAGATTCTGATTGCTTCTAGTCGAGCCACTGGAGCATACACTTCGGTGAAATCTATACCCTCCTGCTGACTGAAACCCTGGACTACGAGTCGAGCTTTGTTATGAATAATAACCCCTCGATCATCTCTCTTGCACTTGAACATCCACTTGGTGTTTATCTTCCTTTGACCATCAGGCAAGTCTACTAACTTCCACACACCTAATTTCTCAAACTGACTCAATTCTTCTTGCATGGCATTGACCCAAGTATCTTCAGTTAGCGCCTCTTTGTATGTTCGCGGTTCGATCTGCGAAATAAAACAACTAAGTGAAAACTCAGTTTGTAAAGGTGCTACTGTAAAATAAAAACAAGTAAGGCCTTGGCCAATTTGACGTCTAGTGCGGACGCCTGATTGCAATTCTCCAATGATCAGCTCTTCTGGATGGTATGAAAGAGTTCTTGGCATCACCTCGCCTGGAACATCTACCTCGCCCTCCAGATTTGTAATATTTTGATTTGCACCTTGTTCACTGACTGGGTTTGTTTGAATTGAAATCTGAATTTGCTCCCCCTCAGAATCTGAATCACCACGATCAAATACTGGTATGTTCTCAGATTCTTGATTATCATTCTATGCCGTCTGATTATCATGAGCAACTTCATTTTGTTGGATATCATCATGTTCTCCAGCATTGCTTGGACATGCTTCATTGTCATTTGAAGTTTGTCGTGGTCGACTTGAATATTCAGCTGGGAACCTTTCCTGCGATGACTCATACTCTCTTAGAATATCCAACTTGTCAAAGAAATCTTGTTCTTCTTCTTCTTCCATGTCAAATGAATCCCATAATTTGTCATAGTGAAAACGCCATGAATCGCCTGGATCCTGTGGTGGCATTGTGTAACCTTGACATTCAACATTGTGTGCTTCGATGATCCGCTTTAAGCTTGGAACAAAGACTCGTTTCAATGGACTTGAGTAACCCACGAAAATTCCTTCGATGCTCTTTGGACCAAATTTACCAAAAGGCTCTAGAACTGTGCAGGGAGACCCAAACGGTTCTAAATACTTCAGGTTCGGCTTGCGGTTATTGATCAACTCGAAACATGTCTTGTTGAATTTCTTGACAGTGAGAACCCGGTTGAGTGTATAGCAAGCGGCTGACACTGCTTCTGCCCAAAAATTGACTGGTAGTTTAGAATCAGCAAGCATCGTCCTGGCCATTTCAATTAGCGTCCTGTTCTTTCTTTCAGCTACTCCATTCTGCTGCGGAGTGTAAGGCGCGCTAAATTCATGCAATATACCTCTTTCATCAAAAAATACTTCCATTTTGCTACTTTTGAACTCTGTACCGTTGTCACTTCTTATTTTTCGAACACGAGTTTGGTACAAGTTTTCAAGCTTTTTGATCAACGTGATTAAACTCCCAAATGTTTGGTCTTTTGATTGCAAAAATGAAACCCATGAAAACCTCGAGTAATCATCTGTAACTACTAGACAATAGAGATCCCCAGTTATGCTTTTGACGTTTATTGGACCAAACAGATCCATGTGGAGTCTCTCTAAAGGTCTCGAGATAGAGTTTTCTTTCTTCCTTCCTGGGGTGAGAATTCTTCTTTTGCTTCCCTTTGATGCAGCTAATGCACTCCCCCTCAAGATGAAAACCTTTCAAATGAACACCAGTTACTAAATCATTATGCACCAAGTGATTCATTTTTCTCAGGTGAATATGACCCATTTTTCGGTGCCACAATCGAGATTCTTTTTCTGTTGCTCTTGACATAAAACAATGAGCCTGACCCATGGTTGTAGTTGCTACGCTCATATCCAACACGTACAGATCATAAACTCTTGGTGCTCTCATGATAATCCATTCTTCAGGGATAACAAATCCTGGTTTCAATATCAAACACTCTTTGTCAGTAAAATGTGTTGTATACATCCTATCACAAATCTGAGAAATACTCAGAAGATTATTCTCAAGCTCAGCAATGTAATTAACTCTTTCAAATGTGACAATGCCATTCGATAAAGTTCCTTCTCCAACTATTCGACCTCCTTGATTTCCCGCAAATCCTACATAACCTCCATTAAATCCTCTAACATCATACAATAGGGTCTTCTTCCCCGTCATGTGCCGAGAAGCTCCACTATCCATAATCCATCGTGAAATGGATCTTGGAAGCTCCTGCACATTTCAAAAACATTTAGTGAGATTTTGATGCCACCCAAGCCTCTTTTGACTCGGGTAACTTGACATTGATGTGAGATTTTGCAATGTAAAGTGGCGGAAAATTTTTATCATTCATCTTCAAGCTTTCTTCAGACCCAATCTCAACCTTTTTGTATAAAAAGAACTCATCTTTCTTAGGTTGACCGGTTGGTTGATCTTTCTTTTGAACATTCTTCTTCTCTGGTGGAGTAGAAGATTGTTTCTCCATTTTTTCATAATAATCCAAAGGAACATCCATCTTTACCGGAGTGGTAGAAGACGATTGTCTTTCTGACTCTGAAACCTTTGGTTTTGGAGAACCTTTTGGCTTCCATGTTTGTAGAGATGAAGCAACCCGATTGTAAAAATTGTTATTTTTAGTTTCCAACTTCTTAACAGGTTCAATTTTGACTTTTGTGTTCTCATTTTTCAAAATTTTCTCAACAACCATTGGAGCTTTGCCTTTTGCATCAACCTTCTTTTTCGAACTCTCAGCAACTTCAGACTTAGGCTTAAAGTTGGTGCACTTTCGTTCAATGTGTCCAACTTTGTTGCACTTGAAGCATGTTCGAGTATCAACTACCCGACTTGTGCCTTCAGTCTGAGGTTGTGAGGCCCTCTTCTCAAAGAATTCTTGATTTGTTTTTGAAAAAATCTCAGATTCTTCATCAGAAAGTGAACTTGAACTTGTCACAAACACCTTTTTCTCAGCAAACTTCTTGTTTTAAACATTCTTTTTCTGATAATTCTTACCACCCTGATAACCACCCGACCATCTGTTTCGATTGTTGTTATAAAAACACGGTGGAACAACAGGTTTCTTGTAGTAAGCTTTATCTTTTTCAAAATTCACTTGCCTCTTTGTCTGATTTAAACTTTTTACTTCAGACATATTAATTTCAATCAATTTGAACACTTTTGTCAATTTAGCAACATTAACATTCTCCAGTGGAAAATCAGAATCCGAATACAACTTATCCGATCCCGACATCTTGTACATGACAAGAGTAGATTCTTCATTTAAGTTGTTTTTGGATTTTGGTTTCGGAATGTATTTGTCCAGAAAACACTCATCATCATCAGCTGAATCACTATCAGACTTCAAAACACTTTCAGCCATGCTTTTAACAATATCAGTTTGAACACTATCATCAGATGATGATGAAGAAAATGTCACATCAATTGACTCTGGAAGTTTATTTCATTTGTTTCATCTTTATCATTAACCAACCCGGACTTTTTCTTTGAATAATTGTTTAAAACTGGTGGTGGAACCTGATGAAACCCAACCCCAGCTCCATCCGAGTAAACATATTCGCCTGCTTTGTTTTTCCCGATGGGTTTGGGAACAATGTGCTGTAAAACAAAGCTTGTAGAGTTGTAACTGGTTAATTTTAGATTGATGCGTTCATTTTCAATTTTAGCTTCTTCGAATTGAAGTTTCAACTTAGCAATTTCGTCCAACTGTTTGTTGATTATGATTAACTCCTCTTTCACGCTAAGAACACCGGTCAGCTGAAGATTTTCTTTGTCCGTCTTACCATTTCTTTCATCAGAATCTTTAACCGTTCGTTTAAGCTTCTCAAAATTTTCTGAGATTTGACGATTTTCAAGAATCAATTTTTCTTTTTCTTTCTACGTCAATTTTATTGTTTTCAATTTTCTCAGTTAATTCTTTTAATTTTTTGTTTGAAGCTTTTAACAACTTATCACGGTTTAAGATCTGATCTTCAACACTTCTGACTCTACTAGTCAGGTCTTCAACTTTCTTACCACTGAGGTAAGCATTTGTACTACAAACTTTGCACTCTTTCATGCAATTTTTGCAGTTGTTCTCAGATTTAACATTCTTACCTGACTCATGTGTATCATTTGAACTGACCTTGTTTTTGGACTCAGTTCCAGTACCAGAAACTACCTCTAGTTCTTTTGCAGCTAGAACTTTGTCAGCCATCTTCTTCAAGTTTTCAGCGGTGAGTTCTTGTGACGTATCAATAACTCCGTCATCAATCTTCTTTGGCTCTGGTTCTTTTGCTGTCTCTTTTTCTTTTTCTTTCTCAATGGCTTCTCCTCCTCCCCACCATTCTCTTTGTCTGGCTTCTTCTTCATCAGCAATTTGTTTGGTGAGAACTTCAAGATCTACAGTATCTGGATCCACAGCTATGTTACCATTAGGATCAAGATAACATTCTCTATCAGGATCCCATTGCCTTGCCTTATTTGCTTCCATCCAGGTACGATAGATGTTGGATTTCATGTATCGAGTTGTTTCCTTCCTATTTACATACTTCACTTCTTCAGTTCTCTTATCTTTAAATGGAACAATCTTTGCTGCAGTGAAGGCATAACCAACTGCGTCTTCCTCAGGCAAAACATCACTCCAATCATAACCTTCATCGTCATGAAAAACTGCAAGTGCCATGGATTTCTCTTTGGGTGCCTCCTCTATCTGCTTCATCCTGGGAGGTTCTGATTTATTCTGATGATAGATTGCTCTCTTGTAATAATCCTCTCGAAAAGGATTTGCAGTATCATCAGTGTAAGCATTTCTGCACTCACGCTTAAAGTGACCTTTATGTTTACACTTGAAACACGTCACTTTTAACTTGTCAAAACCTAACTTGGTAGAAGGTCCACCAACAGACTGTCTTTCTGTAATCTCCATGAAACGCTGCGCTCTTCTCACTGCACTGGCCATACACCACCTTATATCGATCAATTCCATCTCCTTAGGATCGATCTGATCATAGTCTTCCTTTGTTAGGTTAGTGTTGCCTATCTTTCCTGCAACGAGACTTTCATACGATTCTAACACAGACGCTAAGAACACCATCTGTTGTTTAGCAGACTCTTCACTGAAAGAGATTCTTTGATGCAGATTGATTTGAAGTATTTGACGAAGAACCACCATGGTAGCCACTGCTAGGAGTTTCTTGATTCTTTGTATTTGAGCTTTCAGCTGAAAAGGTTGTCTTTGGAGATGCAGTCTTAGGAAGCATACTGCCTCTGTAATACAACTCCACATTCTGTTGATAAGATGTGTTATTGACTTTATTGGATTTTTTGATCTCCAATTCATGGCTTTCCAGTCTTTCTATAAGCAGATCAACTTTCAAATCAGCAGGCTTTATCGTATTCTTCAGCATCAATGCAAAATATTGCCAATCTTGCTTATTCGGTAGAGCATCAAACAATTTGTCTACCAGCTCTTCTTGACTGTAAATGATGTCATGTCTAGCAAGCTCCATCTTCAGATGCCCAAATCTTTCAATCATCTTGGAAACAGACTCGTTCTTTAAACAACCAAACAAATCAAACTCTTTTCGTAACAGTTTCTTTTTGTTCTTCACTATTTCAGCATTACCAATACATTTTATTTTTAATTTTTCCCAAAGGTCTCTCGAATCTTTGTATTCGATCAGTGCGATAATGTCATCTCAGACAGATTGATGAAGTAGAGCAATACACTTCTGTTCAGCAACATATCTTTCAATCTGATTTTCCTCTAAGTTCTCATAATCATCTCTCCCCATATCAAAACCATTTTTCAAACTTCTCCAACTAGGATACGCAAACTCTTTAAGCCATTCTTCGAATCTGGTAGCCCACCTGTTGTAATCTTCAATAGCCATCAACTTGGGCGGCTTATTGTATGTTCCGTATGCACTGTCTACGCTTATTGTAAGTGCCATCTCCCGAACCACTAGTAAATCCAAACACATCACAGAAAGGATTCATGAAATCATCCATCTTTCACGTACCTAAAACCGTCAAGAAACACTTAGATAAATTTTTGAAATTTTGAAAACAACAATTTCAAGCGGAATCAGTTGAAGCGAAATAGCTTCAAGCGAAATTATGGCTTTTTAAACGGAATATCTGCTCAAACGAAATTACTAGTTCACCCGAAATACCAGTTCAAACGAAATTAAGGTATTTCAATCGGAATTAAGCCAATTCAAGCGGAATTAAGCCAATTCAAGCGGAATTAGCTGCTTTGAAGCGGAATCAGTAATTCCGTTTGAACGTTTCAAGCAAAATTAGATTTCGTTTGAAATAGACTGCACTTTTCAAGCGAAATTAGTCCAAAAATGTAATTCCGTTTGGAATAACACTGATATCTCAAGCGGGATTACGATGACGTCAGCAAGCCCGATACGTTTTTTCAAACGGAATTAATCCATTTTATCAGAATTATTTCGAATTTAGGTCCAATACTTTCAAGGATTAGTTAAAACTATGTTTCGCTTGATATGTGTGAGTTTTAAGCCATTTTGACCGTTAAATTTTGTTTAAATCAGAAAAGAAAGGGTAGAAGTGTGAGAATCCGATGAAATCAAGCTGAATTGGTATGAACTCCTCGTCCTGAGCTCTGATACCACTTGTTGGATCGTCGTGTGACCCTAACGAGTCAATCTGAGTAGTTCATCATCAAAAACAAAGGCGGAATCAATGTAAATGATGTCAACACAGCTTGTTCCTTTCTAATCTTTATCTATTACTGATTTCCTAAGCTTTTACAGATCTGATTACAATTCGTCAGCACTTCGGCTCTCAAACACACACTGCTAATTCCGTATCAAATGAATCAGACAAGATCAGTATTTATAGGCGTGTTAATTCCGCACGAAATCATCTCAAGCGGAATTATCAGTTCAAGCGATATTACCTAATTCCGTGTGGAATTAGTAATTCCGTGTGCAACTCCTAATTCCATGCGAAATTACATCTGTGTAATTTCGTGCAGAATTACCCAAAATATTGTTTTCTCGTTTTTCGAGCCCTAATCTAACTAATACAATACAAGACTCAATAAAGACGAAGTTAACAGACATTAGTGCACCAACAGTTGTCGGGGGGGGGGGGGATATTGCACGGTCCTCCCAACCGCTGGAGTGATCTCACTCCACAAGCTAGCTTAGCCCCATAGTTGCCTGGCGGTTACTACCCAACCGGAAGCAAAAGCCTGGAGGGTGTGCCTGCCAGGATTCGAACCCGGGTCCTCTGGGAAGAGGTGGGTGAGGCTGGCCACTGGGACACCCCAAGTGGTTGTGCACCAATAGTTGTCGAGAAGCGTAGGCAATAACCTTGCCCTTCTGCATAAGCACACATCCCATACCTGTGTGCGATGCATCACAATATACTACAAATTCCTCTATTCCATCAGGCAATGTCAATACTGGTGCATTGCTCAACTTTTGCTTAAGTATGTCAAATGATTCATGCTGCTTAGGACCCCAGCCAAACTTAATATTCTTACGCGTCAACGAAGTTAGGGGTGCAGCAGTCCTTGAGAAGTTTTCGATAAATCGCCTATAATATCCTGCTAAACCTAGAAAGCTATGAATCTCTGTAGGCGTCTTTGGCTCTTTCCAATTCATAACAGCTTCAACCTTAGCGGGATCTACTTGGATACCACGCTCACTGACCACATGTCCAAGGAATTGGACTTCACGAAGCCAGAATTCACATTTTGAAAACTTGGCATAAAGCTTCTCTTGTTGAAGCAGTTTTAGAATGCAACGGAGGTGCTTCTCATGGTCAGCTCGACTCTTTGAATAAATCAGAATGTTGTCAATAAAGACGATAACAAATTTGTCCAAGTATGGCTTGCAGACACGATTCATGAGATCCATGAACGCCGCTGGTGCATTAGTGAGCCCAAAAGGCATCACTAGGAACTCGTAATGACCATAACGAGTCCTAAATGCAGTCTTGTGCACATCTTCATCTTTAACCTTCAGTTGATGATAGCCTGACCTTAAATCGATCTTGGAGAAATAACTCGCTCCTTGCAACTTATCGAACAGATCGTCGATCCTGGGCAATGGATATCTATTCTTGATTGTAACCTTGTTAAGCTCACGATAATCGATGCATAGACGCATCGATCCATCCTTCTTCTTTACAAACAGGATTGGCGCTCCCCAAGGGGACGAACTAGGTCTAATAAAACCTTTGGCTAACAAATCATCTAGTTGGGTCCTCAACTCTTTCATTTCCGTTGGTGCCAACCTATAGGGCGCTCTTGCAACAGGCGCTGCTCCAGGGATGATATCAATTCTGAATTCTACTTGCCTACCTGGTGGTAAACCAGGTAGTTCTTCAGGGAAAACTTCTGGGTACTCAGAAATGACAGGGATATCTTCAATCTTAGGCTTCTGCTCATCAATGGTTACATGTGCCATATAAATGACACAACCCTTCTTCAAGCACCTAGATTCCTTGAGCATGGACACTTGCTCAGGAAACCCATACTGGGTATCTCCCTGAATGGTAAGTGGCTCACCAGACGGAGTCTTGATCACCACTTGCTTCTTGTTGCACACAATCTGAGCTTGGTTATGAGATAACCAGTCCATGCCTATAACTATGTCGAAACCAGCTAACTTCAAAGGAAGTAAGGATAACGGAAAAGAGTGGTTCCTAATGGATATAACACATCCATCTAACACAGTTGAGGCTGTCTCTAGGGTACCATCAGCTAATTCTACCTTATATTTCACACTTAGGGTTTTAACAGGTAAATTCAACAACTCACAAAACTTATTATCTACAAATGACTTATCAGCTCCTGAATCAAATAGCACTCTTGCAAAAACATCATTTATGAGGAAGGTACCTGTTATCACATTATCGTCCTGAACAGCTTCTCGTGCATCCATTCGGAAGACCCTTGCATTGGTCTTCTTGGCTTCCTCAGGCTTTTTGGCATATTTAGGGCAATTGGTTTTGATGTGCCCTTTTTCATTGCAGTTGTAGCACGTAGCATCCTTAATCTTCTTGCAATCTATTGTCTTGTGCTCCTTGGACTTGCATAACCCACATGCAGATGGTCCTGACTGAGATTTGGACTCAAGCCTGCATTTCCCAAAGTGACGTTTCTAGCAAGTCTTGCACTTAGGCTTTTCCTCTGTCTGCTGATTACCTTTGTTGGACCCAGACTCCTTCTTGTGGTCCGTGTAACCCTTATGCTTCTTCTCAGATCGTCGTGAGTTATCGTCCTCACGCTTTCTCTTACTTTCTTTCGAATTCTTAAGCGATCTCAGCCTGACCGTATCCAAAGTAAGAGACAGAGATAGATCAGCTGCTGACCTAAAAGTAGCAGGTATAGATGCCTTAACAATGGCCTTGATTTTTGGGGCTAAACCCCCAATGAAACGAGCAATGCGCTTGGGCTCCGGTGTCACCAGATACGGAACCAGTCGAGACAGGGTATTGAAACTGGTAAGGTAAGCTTGACAATTTAAATTCTTCATCACCAACGATAAAAAGTCTGATTCAATCCTCTCAACCTCATGTTGAGGGCAGTAATTCTCCTTAATGAGAGCAACAAACTGATCCCAAGTCAGATTGTATAGTGGGATCTTTCCAGCAGCCTGAATGAGAGACTTCCACCATGCTAGTGCCTCTCCCTTGAATGATTGGGATACATACTTCACTACATCCCTTTCAGCACAACCGCTGATATCAACCACGGTGTCCATTTCATCTAACCTGGTCATACAATCAATCTCTCCTTTCTCCCCAGTGAAATCCCGGGGTTTGCAGGAGACAAAATATTTATAAGTACAGGACTTGGTACGTGGTTCCCTGTCAAATACTATTCTCTTAGATGGAACACTGTGTTGATTTGAGGAGTGTTGAACATCCTCCTTCTTTGGTTCATCTTTCTTAGAGGGTGGCTTGCTATGAGCCTCTGAATGAGTCTTAGGGATAGAGTTAGAGTGGGGTACTGATGAGGTTCTACTGTGCGTCCCACTAGACTCCCTGAATTGCCTATCCACAGCTTTAGATTCAGCTGTATCAATCAGTGTACGGAGCTCTTCCCTGGTTATATTAATCCTAGTATTCTCATTATTCTCCAGGGGATGACTGTTTAGTTCTTCCGACCTAGCCATGTAGCTTTAATTGCTACATAAAAGAAAATTAATGACAAGGTTTATTTAGAAGCCTAACAGTACTATCGTTCTTGACGATTTATTAACCATGGTCTTTAATAACTATTTTGGTTAATTTGTTAAGCATTCATATATTCAGGATCTTTATTATAATCCCTAATTACAATTTAATAATAGCACAAAAGTCAAGTCACATGGACAGATTTAATTTTATAAACCAGGATTTTACAGAATCGAGGTATTAAGGTTGAATCAAAGTTCATTACCTTTTCTTGACAGGGACTTGTAGGCTACCACTGTCTTTAGTCCCAAAGGACGTTAATTATAGCCCGTGGGCACTTTATCCTTAAGGGATGTTTATATAATTAAGGGAAATTGGAATAACCCAATTTAGAGATGACTTATGTGATTTTATCGAATCACATTTTGCCAAGAATGTTAACATGTTTTCAGATGTTAACAAGGATTGGAATCTTTTGAATAGGTTTTAACATCTTGGCCATGTCTGCAACGACATATAGACTAGGTTTTACCTTTAAGATTCTTTTTAATCAGAACAATCCTAAATTGAGATGTTAACAAGGATCTGAATCTAATTGAGGAACTACCATCTTGGCCCTGTCTTAGGATGACACATGAGCTAGATCTTGTTCTTTTTAGATTTTTGTCATTTTATTATAATGGTAGATCTTATAAAAGGAATGATATTTTAAATCTAACCATTCCACTAAAATTTAAACAAGTACATGGTTGCCCTAAACGGGTCTTCTAACTGAAATGACTTGCCCACGCAGGGGCTAAATAGAAAATAACAAGAAAACAATTAAAGGACAAAATAAAACGAATTAGGATTAGTCCTAAGTTCTTTGTCTAGACTCGAGAATCGAGGAACGTGTAACTGTGTAACTGAGATTAAACACAAAAGGCTAGTGTTTAATTCACTCAGTGTTGGATCTGATACCAACCTGTCACACCCCGATATTTCCACGTATTACCGGTGGGGAGTATCGTGACGTAGTTGATATCATCATAGTCAAACAACACAATTTTAAATGCACAGCGGAAGCAAAAGAGATGAATCACATTACAAACCGAATAAATAGTAATATCAAGTATTACAACGGACTGTAAAGGATCCACAGGCGGATCAAAAGATAAATAAGATCATTGTTCAACAGACTTTAGCATCTAGAGCTTGCGAGACTTAATTAATGATGCCAGGAGTAGCCAGCCTATTTCGTCTAGTACCTGCACTTAGCCTTTTTGGAAAATACGTCAGTTTACACTGGTAAATACAATTAACTGACTCATTTAAAAAAATGTTTTAGAAAATTGATTTGAATGCACATGGCACAAAAATTCTTTTATAACTTGGGACAATTATTAAAAATAATCTTGTATACAGTTTTACTTATTTGTCGTCCGTCAGGGCCGGTTGGTAGAGCCGGTCAAGATTAACTGACACGCCACAGGTATAATACCCACAAGGTTGATTCCTTTAAGTGGATTACCAGTTTTTACATAATGCAACTTTCAGGTGTACGCCTACACCCCGTGCTTAGGTCGTGGCCATTTCTTTGAATGATGCCAAGGATATCCGGGACATGGTCATTTAACCCCCAAAGGCCATACACCAAATAATACAGAATAAAATGAGTTATGTAAATACATTAATCACAATCCGATTTAAATGACTACATACCCGACCAAGCGGTATTATTATAATACCGTATCCCAAGCCTGTATAGGGAAAATAAGTTAAGAGTATTTACCTGAGCAAAGTATAAATCACAAACAGCAAGTGCACGTAGCTTTTACTGGGCTCCTAATCTGGAACGAAGGTTTTTAATAACCTATTAGATTCCTAACAGGTCTTTAATTAAGCCTAAACTAAGACCGGTTAGTTTTAAAGGAATATACGGTTCAAAACGCATGATTAAGCGAAGACCGGATTAGAATATGGTTTAGACTTGACAAGCTTGGATACTTGTTTAATATGGGTAAACTAAACACATTCTGGAATTTGAGATGAAAATGATATGGTTTGACCCGTTTCGGCTAATATATGCAAACTAGTTACATAAGCCGATCCGAACGCGAAAAGTGCGTAACGGTAACCAAATGAGTCATATACAGGTTTCCTAAGTTAATATGCCTTAAATATGTTGTGACATCAGTAAGATATCTTCTATTATGCCCAAAATGAATTTAAACTCAAACTATGCCCCGTAGGGGTATTTTAGTCATTTTAAAGCTTTAAAAGAGTTTAAACATAAATCTAAGTTTCAGGTCTGATATAATCAGTAAAAATACTTACTTTAATAAGTTATAACAGTAGGGTACTACATATATGTGAAATTTATCTTTTATAACTAAACTATGCACCGTAGGGGCATTTTGGTAATTTCACATAAGCTTAAAGGGTCAAAACTGGAAATCTGATTTTAAAACTTTTGCTTACTGTTAAAATATAAAAATTTACTAAAAATATCAGTAGGTATCAAATCATATATATTTAAAATAGTTTTAATACATACTATGCGTTTAAAACGCGTAAAAGGACGGTTTTAAGCGATTTCCGGGTTTTATAAAGAAAGCTGATATTTTTATTATTCCAGAAGGATTAAAATAATTTATTTATCATATAAAATTAGTAGAAAAAGGTTTGGTATCAAAATAATTTGTAAAACTCATTTTATAGGCCAAAAGGGCAAAACCGGCAATTACCGAATCAAGCTTAGAACTCTATGTTATGCTCAGCCTAAAATTAAATAAAAATCTTCAAATATCCCAAAATATTATTTTATATCAGTAGGTAAAAGTTTGGTATTAAAAATTGGGTTTAGATAGGCTATATGCTAATTACGCCGTTTAATTAATAAAAAGCTTTTCATTTACGCTAATGAGCATAACTCCTAATCTAGACCTCAAACTGATGTCAAATTTTAGGGACAAGTTTATAAATCAGTAACTAAGGTTTCTATTCTTTTACTTTTTCAAAAATCACGTTTTAAGGTCAAAAGTGCATAATAGTCAACATTTAAGCATTTAATGAAAACATGCATATGAATCGGATAACTAATGAACCAAGTTGTATAATCACAGAGGGTTATACTAATATGTAACCTGGTCCTAATAAAGCTCTAAGGCATTTCTAAACTATGCTCTAATGGGTCAAAACTGAAAGTCAAAGCAAAAGTCTACTTTTGCGACTATCGGCTCCCAACCCAGCTTAAATTGAAAATTGTCGGGTTGAACAGGATTAGACATGTTCTTACATTAATTACCAAGTTATATTAGTGATAAAACAGGTTGTATGGCTTCTACATTGCTAATTATGGGTTTATTTGGAAATTAGCTTTCTGTTGACTTTTTATGATCAAGTTTGACCCGACAATTGACCTACTTAGAGTGGGAATCAGAGAATACCCTTTTAAGGGCTTATTACCCACATAATTACCCACTCATAGGTACTTTCAATTTGAGATTTGACTGGACAAATTATGATTAATTAAGAAGTCAAACCTTAATTATGACGGTTTGACTTTAGGCTAATAAACTAGACAAAACTGAATTAAGAAAGGTTAAGGACACTTACTGAAGTCCTAAACACGACTAGTGTTCCTTAGAGAATGACTTTGAGCAGGAGTCTTCAGAAACCAAGTTAGAATGATTTTTGAGTGTGTGAACCATGAACTAGCAACAAGAACACCTTATATAGGAACTTTGATTGCACAAGATCATGACAAATAAGTCTATGGGATGATTCCTGATCATCCTAAGTGTCCCTAGGCCCTTCTAAACCTTCAAACAAGCCCCTGGTATCAAAAACAAGCTCCATAAGTCGGTTAAACCTGCAAAACCGACACCTGTGCCTTTTTCTGATGCTGGCAGTCCCAGGCGGCCCGCGTAAGGATCCATAAGGACCTTACGCGACCGGTATGAGGGCCGGGTCAGGTTACACAAGTTTCATTTATTACATTTTGGCCCCTGATCCTTTTCAAACGTGGTTTTAACTTCTTTTCTTACATTTTCAACCCTCTAAATTGACTTTTAAGGGCTCCATGACATAATCAAACACCGTTAAGACCTTGGTTAACTTTGTGATCACCCAGAAAGCCTTTAATTTCAACGTTGACGCTTTTAACCCCTCGTATAAGAATGTTAGCATAACTTTCACATACGGAAACGAAACCTTGTGAAATTTTTTATCACTTATTCTCGTGAGTATAATTAATCGTTACAAAGCTTCGGCTTTGCTAAAAGATCACTCAGAGGTATAACTTAAACATGTTGACACTTTTAACCCCTGTAGTTTGTTAACTCTCACTTTCTTTCACAAACAGCTTCATATGCTTCATAATTCATTCGTTTAAGGGTATAGACATCATGTAGGGTTGTTGAAAAGTATATTTATCTGGTGTTGACATTTCTAATCCTTTTATTCACATATTTTCTTTGTTTGTCAACTTTAGTCCCTCTAAAGTATTTCTTTACACGTTTAATGCTCATAACACGTGTCGATAGAATATTGGACATGAATTTTCGAGGTGTTACATTGGTTGAGTCCAGATATCCGCGTAGAGTGGTGAACTGTTGATCGCAGTGGCAATATCGGAGAGTTGGATTGGTTATGGAAACCACTAGCAGAAGAACCCGACACGTCTTCTATGATGATCTGAAACATTCCGAATAACTAGCAAAAGAACCCGATGTCACACCCCAAAAACGTCGCAGCGGAATATAAAACGTAGTGGCGATGGAAGTTGGTGCCCATTAATATCTTGTTGAACGATGCATTTAATTGTTGGACATATTGACTTATTTAAAACATAAGTTCTTAAACATAACGTTTTAAAACACGACACAACCACCACATAGTTAAGTTGTCTTTGATCCTCACTGATCTTATTACATTCGTCCCGGAAAGTTTAAAAGTTAGTCCAACATTTTAAGTGACAAAACATGCATCAACAACCACAAGATACGCCATGATTCCCGAAGCCGAGCTCTAGTACCTGTAGAACACGTTTAAAATCAAGTGTCAACACAAAGGAAGGTGAGTTCACATAGTCAAATTTAAACAATTTGAACCTAAGGAAAAGCTTTCTAATTATGTGTTTATTATAAAACGTCCATATAATTTATGAAAGTCCGTTTATTTCTTTAATAAAATCCATGGTTCATCCTTCGTAGGTTTTTCAGCTGAAACCTCCGAATAGGGCATTTTCCCAAGTTTTACATATTAAATTTATAGCGTCAAATATTCGGACTCGTAAGTTAGCTAGACATTACGAACTATATATTTACAATGTAGGGATAATCAAGGCTAGACTATAAACAGAATATAAATTCGTCGTTTGACTTGACACGAGGCGACCGGTCACGACGGGGTTGTCAACCCGATAGATCTACCAATAATTCCTCGCGTGCAATACTTAAATGATTAAACGACACCATTGGCGCATGGTCCATATTGAGACCATCTATGATGTCTGCCTCACGTACAATATATATATATATATATATCCTACTAATATGACAAATTTAATATATGATGTTGTACGATTTCCCTGAAATCCCCACCGAAATGTAAGCCTAATCCATTACTTACTCTCTTGAGACCAAGCCAAATTCGTTCCAACTATACGGTCGTTTGTCCCCGAATGCCGTATAAATCACCGTTTCTCCCCTGAAACATATATTTATCAAAAACGTTTTATCTCGAAACGTATAATTTATCAAAACTCCATATATTTTCAATGAAAATATATAATTTATATTAAAATGTATGTTTTAATCCAAAAACATTATTAAACCCTTTTAGGCGTGTTCTTCCCCCAAAACATATACAAAACAGTAAAAATGATTTTTAAATCAATATATTGATTTCTACACGTCCTATTATATGTAGGAATGATTTTTAAATCAATATATCACAAAAATCCTAAGTTTCTCCGTTTCTTAGAATTGTCACATAACTTTGGGATTTTCTCGAAAAGATATTGTTTTTAATTATGTTGGCACGTTATATATATATATATATATATATATATATATATATATTTAAGACTTTGTGACTTGAACGATTTTATTGGTGACCGTTATCATGTAAATCCATTAACACTCCCGTTTATACGTAATATATCTACGATTTGCGCGTCGTAATATATATACATAAACGCACACATAAATTGTTATCGAAACACGCGTAATCTCGTTAACTTATCTATTTTGTCATTTTTAAGGAAAGTATACATAAAATATTTTATATGTACCAAATTTCATGCTCGACAAACAAGTTACACTTTTAACGCGATTTTACCGTTTCTGCCACATAAAACGATGCATAGTCTAAATTTCCCAATATCATGTTAAAACTTAACATATTTTCACATTCACATGTTTAAATCACATAACACATCTTAACACATAAGGTTTACCCAAAATTTTACCCATACTAGTGTTCATTGAAAAACGCGTATTTTAGCGATTCGGTAACGTTTTCGGGCGTTGGAAGTCACGTATGACCAACCAAACACCAAGTAAACTTAAAATTTGTTAAAATACTTTTTTAAACTAAAAATATCAGTTTACTTACTAATCTAAATCAATTTCATAAAAATCGTTCGAAAAGCTGATTTTTGACCGTTTTAACGCATAGTTTTGCGTTAAACGATACTATAACCATCCCAACTCGGAATGACTTGATATTCTAACACAATAAATGTTATTTACTGATTAAAATAGTGATTATAATCAGATTAGTGCAGTTTTTGTGTAAGTCACATAAATCATGCGATTTCACGTATTTTACAACTCCTAATGCACCAAGTACAACATGCAAGGCTAGTAAACATTATGACACAGTTATATATCATTAAACACTTCAAAATAATATTATTTTAGTTTTTGTAATCTGATCAAAACTTATTTTTATTAAATCATACTCAAATGATCATTTCATACTTTCATATCATCATGTATGTTCATATATGTGCATCTAATGCACTCCTACAACATCATCATCATCATTTATGTTCTAATCATATTCTAGATCACATTAACATCATGTTTTTACAAAATATAACATACATCATCATGATCATCCAATCATTCATAATCATTCATGCAAATATCCTTCACATTTAAGATTATATGACAACTTTTGTATGCATGCATACATATATACAAAATACATATACACATATAAACCTCCAAAAATTTACTTTTCAACATATCACTTTAGAACATTCTTATATGACACTTGTTGATTCTCATATGCAATCCTACTTTTCAAGAAATCAAGTAAATCAAGAAATCTTTAACAAACATAAAAAACACAAACATCTACATCCACTCACACACTCACGGCCACACATACATACATAGTTACACCCATTTTTATTTCATTCAAAAACCCATTTGTTTTTAGTTTCAAGTTAGTGTTTAGATTCAAGAACAAGAGAAACTTTCACTATCATCTTCATCACCATGAATCATGAACAAGATTTGAAAGAGAATATGTTATACCTTCAAGATTCTTAGTGGGTTTTAAGAGTAGTGATGATATGAAGCCTTGTTCTTGCTCCAACCTCCTTGAAATCACCTCTAAACCTTCATGTAAGCTTCAAAACACCTTGGAATGCCTTCAAATATTCAAGATTAAGTTGGAAAATAAAAATGGAGATGGTTCAAGGGGTGTTCGGCCGATCTTGGTATGAGGGAGAGAGAGGGTGAATTTTGAAAGAGTTTCTTGGAAAAAATGAGATAGTATGGAAGCTTGTAAGGTTCTTAATCATCACCTACTAATCTCTAGTTGTTACAAGTGGCTTGTTGAGAGAATCAAGAGAATGTGGGCAGCCCTCATTGCCGCCACCTATCCCCTCTCACACATAGATTATATACATACACACATATATATATATAATATAGTGTAAAAACATGTATTTTACTGAATACCGGGTATTTTATCTAGCCTTTTAATCCCATTTTAGTGCGTTTTAAATTATTTTTATCATTCTATAAAATAATCACACAAAATTATTACTGTAATAATTACCAGTTGCCCTGACTGGCTGCGTTGACGGTGTTTTGTCAAATAGGCGCAGTATCGCACGGTACGCGCTCAAACTCGAAAAATAGAGTTTCTTAGCGTTTTAATTTATTTTTCCTCGCAGATATGATTAAAATTACTATTCTAATCATAACGGACTATTTTTAGGATTTTAACACTGATCGGGTGGTCACCGACGTTCGTTTCGCATTTTAATCGTTACGCGATAAACGTTTATTTTATCGTTGCCAACATAATTTTCATAAATGTTTGGACCCACCATCACAATAAGTATCATATATAGACATCATAATCAGTCACATACAGCCTTTTTATCTATTCACTACACGTGTTACAATTGTACGGTACGGCCTGAAAAGCCGGGTGTCACACTCGACACAAACAAGTTCTCCACAGTTTGTTATTCAGATCTCTATTCGGTCATCTTTCCAAACTACAACACCCGATAACTTTAAACTTTATATTGTGTGATTTGACCAGGTAATGATTGGAGGTGATTTCTACTTTTAATAAGTTGTCACAGTTGTCAAATTCGTTGCGTGCATTCATATTGTTTAGACAATAACAGATAATAAACGGATTGTTGGACTTCTTGTTCCAAATGTATGCCTCAATTCATCTTTTTACTCTTTTCTTCGATTTTAACGAATCTTTTCCTTTTCCTTTTTGAGCTTGATGGATGTCTGTTATCTCAGTTGAGGCGTGCATTGTTTAAATCTGAATCAGTTAGTATGTGTTCGTATCAGCGTTGTTTATCACCCTGTTTGAGCATTGGAATAAGAAGTCCAACAATCCGTGCAGTCATATTTGTTGAGACAACAACATATAATGAAAGGATTGTTGGAGTTCTTGTTCAAAATGAAACTGTAGTACCGGGACCACTGGACCAGACACATGTCACATAGTTTTTCATGACAAAAGATCTCATGTAGGAATATAACTAGATGTTACGTGTGTCAGTATATTTATCTATCATGTCATCGACCAACTGCTCGAAATCTCTTTCGTTTCTCATGTTAGGGAGAATGTTCTCAAAATTTAAGGAAAAGGAAAAATGGTTGCTGATGTTTGAGAATTAAACGTATGTACGTGACAAAACAAGGATAGTTCTAATAGATTAAAGATATTAAACAGTTGTCAAATTCGTTACGGGTTGGTTTTGGGAAGAAAAGAAGGGGTTTACGGTGTTTTGGTAAGTTGAAAAAGGTGAATGGTCTTGAAAGATTTGTTGAAATCGAATAAAATAGTAACTAGCAGAAGACGTGCCGGGTTCTTCTGCTAGTTATTCAGAATGTTTTGAATCATCACAGAAGACGTGTCGGGTTTGTATTTTCCATAGCCACCGTTTCCGTAGTAAAAAACGGATGCAGTTTGCACATTCAATCTTCATTGCTTCATTAAAATTAACAACCTGATTCAGATCATCTTTAGTAGTGTTTGTTTGACAACCTGATTCAGATTTAAACAATGCACACCTGATTCAGATCTCTATTCGGTCATCTTTCCAAACTACAACACACGATAAGTTTACATTTTATAGTGTGTGATTTGACCGGTTGTCAAATTCGTTCCGTGCATTCATATTGTTTAGACAACAACAGATAATGAACGGATTGCTGGACTTCTTGTTCCAAATGCAGCTGTAGGATCCATACTTAAAGGTCTCTCTAAAATATGCAACCGAGACCGCCTTGTTAATTTTAATGAAACAATGAAGATTGAATGTGCAAACCGCAACCGTCTTTGACTACGGAAACGGTGGCTATGAATGCTTGGAAAATTGCATCAACTCTCCTATATCAACATACTCTTCTCCAGACGCTTAGTTGTTATGAACGACAACTTGAGGGGTCTAGTTAACTTTCAGATTCAGGAAGCAGATGATTTGTCAAAAGACATGGCAGACTGACAGGTGCATGCATTTAATTCTTTAATCTATTAGAAAGATCCTTGTTTTGTCACGTACATGCATTTGATTCCCAAACATCATTATAGATTCCACGTTTAATTCCTGAATGCATCTACTTCTCGCAGTTATAACACATAGTTAATGTAGTAAAATGTGAGCTTTTACACCAACCATATCGATATTCTAGTTCTCCTTTTCCTTCAATGATTAATTTGTAATATATGAATAAAATACCTTCGAGATACTTCGTGTTAGTTTGATTTGAATTTTGAAAGTTGGAAGATGTATCTGGTGGGGGTGATCTGGTAATTTACAATAATGTAGGAAGGATTGAGCTTGATGGATGTCCGTTATCTCAACGCTTCTCCTTACATTACTGATCTGAAATTGGACAACCGCAACCGATTTAGTGCTTCTCAATCACATATTATTTATTGAATCATAACTGAAACAGTCGGAAAAAAACTAAACCGAACCAACATTGTTGAAGGTGCATGTCTGCAAAAGGTTCAAGAGAATGGCGAGTAATCAGTTGTATTTTTATGGATTTGTTTCTTATTGGCCATTATTCGACCGAGTAATCAGTTGTATTTTTACAGATTTGTTTCTTAAACATAGTTAACTTTCAGATTCAGGAAGACATGTCGTGCATTGTTTAAATCTGAATCAGGTTCTCAAACAAGGATCATTCTAATAGATTAAAGAGAATAAACCACATCCTAAATATAATATTTTTTTACCATTTTTACCCTAAGAATACGGGCCGTATACTATTATACGGCTCATATATAATCATCGTATACATTGTATACGATCTGGTAAATTTTTTTCACATGGTGTATACGGGCCGTATAAACTTATACGGCCCGTATATAATTAAATAAACTGACAAAAGTGTGCTGGCAGAGCTTTTATCATTCACATCAACCTTCATGATCTCAACCGAAGGGAAATCCAAGAAATGAAAGGGATTTCGAGCAGTTGGTAGAAGACGTTTCGGGTTCTTCTGCTAGTGGTTTCTATAACCAATTGGAAAATTGCATCTCCTCTCCTATATCAACATACTCTCATATAAAGATGAGTTGGTATTGAACCAAGAATACGAAGATCAATAAAAATGAATTTGTATTGAACCAAGAATATGAAGATAAATAAAGATGAATTTGTATTGAACCAATCATTTGTTGATGTATATAACAGAGTAACCCTCACTCTCAGTCATATCTATAGAGAGAGTTGGGTTTTCAACAAATCTTTGTGTAGTTATTCGGTATGTGCTTGTGCTGTAGAAACCAACAAAATCTGATGGGGGTGATATAGTAATTTTCAATAAAGTAGGAAGGATTGTAGTTATAGAACCCGACAAACCAACAAAATCCGAATACTTCAAACATTCTAAACCCTAACTGTGTATGTGCTTGTGCTGTAGAAACCGGTGATGAATTTGTGTACACAACTGAACGTTCATTACTGATCTGGAATTGGAGAATCGTTGTGTATTTGCTTACTCTGGAATTAGAGAACCATTGTGTATCTGAATCTGGTTCTTAAACAAACACTACTAAAGAAGAGTTGGTATTGAACCAACATTCCTTCAAACATTCTAAACCCTACCTGGAAACAAACGAACAAAATCCGAATAGTGAAAAACATCAGCAACTTTTTTTTCTTTTCCTTCAATTTCGAGAACATTATCCCTGTGTATGTGCTTGTGCTGTAGAAACCGGTGATGAATTTGTGTACACAACTGAATGTTCATTACTGATCTGGAATTGGAAAACCGTTGTGTATTTTCTTACTCTGGAATTGGAGAACCGTTGTTTATCTGAATCAGGTTCTCAAACAAACACTACTAAAGATGAGTTGGTATTGAACCAATATTCCTTCAAACATTCTAAACCCTACCTGGAAATCGGTGTATGTGCTTGTGCTGTAGAAACCGGTGGTGAATTTGCGTACACAACTGAAGGTTCAGTGCACGAAAAGTTTCTTACGAAATGTACGTGACAAAACAAGGATGCTGGGAATTAAACGCTTGTACGTGACAAAACAAAGATCGTTCTAATAGATTAAAGAGAATAAACCATGTACAAATCATCTGCTTTCTGAATCTGAATGTTAACTTTGACTCATAAACCCTTGAATCCCAATGCTTCTCTAAAAAAATTTGTTTCTTTCCTTTTCATGAGGTAAAACCGGTTTCAACATCAAGGGTTGTTTTTCACCCTGTGTGACCATTGGAAGCCCGACAAACAGTCTTGCAATTACGTCTTCAATCAAGACCGCATTGTTAATTTTAATGATGATTCGAAACATTCTGAATAACTAGCAGAAGAACCCGACACGTCTTCTATGATGATTCGAAACATTCACGAACCACAATGGACTCAGACTCATACTACTCACCCTCCCCTGAGGAAAAGTTTTCCCGACAACTCAAGATAAAGCAGTTGGTTTGTGTTCATATCAGCGTTGTTTATCACCCTGTGTGAGCATTGGAAGCCCGACCACTAGCAGAAGAACCCGACACGTCTTCTATGATGATTCGAAACATTCACGAACCACAATGGACTCAGACTCATTGTTGCAAATTTGGTTTCTTCGATACAGGCTGATCAACCGTCCGGAGAAGAGTATGTTGATATAGGAGAGTTGATGCAATTTTCCAACTCATCTTTAGTGGTTTCTGTAAGGATGCATTTCACGGTAAACGATGCAGCTGATGAAACTGAAGCTGTTATTTCGGTTGTTCAGTATTTCCGAGACGATTCAAGTGAGTCCTATGAAGCAAATGTCTGTCTATTCAATTGAGAGGAATCATTGCATTACATCCCCATTGAAAACAAGTGGTTGTAATGACCGGACCCTTGATTTGAAACGAAATCGTTTGTGACTATGGGAAACACAAGTTTTCTTTTTGAGCTTGATAGATGTCCGTTATCTCAACGTTTCTCCTTACATAACTGATCTGGAATTGGAAAAGCGTTGTGTATTTGCTTACTGATCTGGAATTGGAGAATCGTTGTGTATCTGAATCAGGTTCTCAAACAAACACTACGTACCCTTCCTTTTATTCTGTAAATATTAAATAAAGAATAACACCATGCCCGTAACTGTACGTACCCTTCCTACTAAAGATGAGTTGGTATTGAACCAACAAAATCCGAATACTGAAAAACCGACATTCCTTCAACCATTCTAAACCCTAGCTGGAAACAAACCAACAAAATCCGAATACCGAAAAACATCAGCAACCATTTTTCCGTACCCATCCCCGCGTTGATAGCTTCCGTTTTATTACAGTCATACGACTCGGCTTTTTGTTCTTCAATCTTTGTTACTTGTTAATGTTTTATTTTTTTCTACTTTTAGAAATATTTGACCACCTCACGACTATATGATAAAACCGCTTATTTTGCTAGTGGGTTTTATAAGTCAAAGTTAACGTTGTTATTCAGATTCAGATTCAGGAAGACATGTCGGCTTCCGTATCCATCCCCGCGTTGATAGCTTCCGTTTTATTACAGTCATACGACACGGCTTTTTGTTCTTCAATCTTTGTTACTTGTTAATGTTTTATGTTTTTCTACTTTTAGAAAGGTTTGACCACCTCACGACTGTAAAATGTCTCGTGTGATTGGCACCTTAAACCCCTTATATACTTTGAGAAAAATCCAATTTTCGAATAATACGGGTCGTATAACATTATACGGCCCGTATACAATGTTCGTATACATTGTATACGACCAGGTAACTTATTTTCACATGGTGTATATGGGCCGTATAGTGTATACGAGCCGTATAATGTTATACGGCTTGTATACACCATGTGAAAATAAGTTTTTTTCATGTGTTAATATTAGGACCTTTGAAAATGGTGTTCCAGTATCAATAACAACACATGACATATACTTGTCAGCTCAAGGGATAACAACACATGACATATACTTGTCAGCACAAGGGATGGTAAACTAGCACATATGGTATTTATCCCTTTGTTGCAACAAACATAAATAAAAAAATAAAAATGTATTATCATGAACACTGTAAAGACAAAGAAATAAGAGTTAATTACACAGATAAACCCTATGGTTTATAGCTAGTTTCACATTTAGGTACTAACTATTTTTTTAACAGGTTTAGGTTTTATGGTTTCAATTTTGTAACACCTTTGGGTAATAACACCAAAATTAGTTAATTTTATTAATATAATGACTAAAATACCCTTCCAATTTTTTAATTTTATCAATGTAACACCTTTGGGTACTAATACCTTTTATTTAAGTTTAAATCAATTTTACAAAATCTATTTATATTTTTTCATCTTTTTATCATATCTCTTAATTAAAATAAAATCTATTTATTTTTTTATTGTTATTAAATTTCTTATTTAACATAAAATTTACTAGTTACACCAGTATTTTTTTTGTTTATTTACGTTTTACTATTTTAGAACTTATACAGTTTCTATATTTATTATATTGATCACTGAGATATAACATACATATTAATATAAAACTAATTATATGCACAATTTCGTTCTAAAAAATTAAATACACAGTTGAAAAGTTTACTCAATACATGTTAGTTGAATCCAAAATTGAAAACGAGTAAGGTTTACATTATTTAAAAGTAACAGCTTTATAGATGTCTATTTTTTAATTTACATGAAAGATATTTATTATCATCTATCATATCTATCCAAAATTGAAAACGAGTAAGGTTTACATTATTTAAAACGAGCAAGATATTTCATTTACATAAAACTATATAGCTAGTAGATTTTATTTAAAAAATCTATTTAAAAAAAATATTGGTGTAACTACTAGATTTTATGTTAAATAAGAAATTTAATAAAAATATGAAAATAAAAAAAATACATAGATTTTATGTTAATTAAGAGATATAATAAAAAGATGAAAATAAAAAAAAAATAAATAGATTTTGTAAAATTGATTTAAACTTAAATAAAATTAGTTATTAGTGCCCAAAGGTGTTACATTGATAAACTTAAAAAATCTGAAAGGGTATTTTAGTCATTATATTGATAAAATTAACTAATTTTGGTGTTATTACCCAAAGGTGTTACAAAATTGAAACCATAAAACTTAAACCTGTTAAAAAAATAGTTAGTACCCAAAGGTGAAACTAGCTATAAACCATGTGGTCCATCTGTGTAATTAACTCAAGAAAAAAGGGTGTCAATTAAACAAAGAAAGTGTAAATTACGATTTTGGTCCCTGTAGTTGTTTCATTTTCACCCTATCAACCCAAAAAAATCTTTTAACATCTGAGTCCCTAACATCATGTTTTCTAACCTTTTTGACCCCCATCACTAACCCCATCCATTTATTAAGTTAAAAATAGTCATGTGCCCCTCACATGATTGCCATTTATGTCAATTTACCTACCCATTTATAAACCCTTTAAAAAAAGGGAAAATTACCAAATTAGCCAAGAAAAAACTTTGACCACCAAATTAGCCATTTGATGCCTCCTTGGAGCAGGGCATCACGGATTCAAATGTGCGGGATGCCTCTTTCAAGACCCCTCATGCCTCTTTAAATATGGAAGTGACACGTGTCTCAATGATTAGGTAGACTCCTCCAATGCCCCTCAGCAGACTCATCCAATGCCTCAGCAGACTCTTCCAATGCCTCAGGTATGAGTTAAAATTTTATGTGGGACCTACCACCCACTTCATCTTCACCACCACCGCCACCACTACTACCACCGCCACCGCCACCGCCACCACCACCACCACTTCATCTTCAAGATCCTTCATGAGCTCCAACACATCAATAACTTCATATCCTTGCTCTAAAACATTGTTCTTAAATTCTTTGCGAAGTCAATTTTATGGTGAATAATATGCATTATGTATGAATCTGAATAAAGTTGCATTATATGCTGCATTCGGTCTATGCAAGAACGTGGTCCCTATAACTTCAGTTTTTATTAATACTATTATTTTCGAATTCAAAGATTAGTAGTATATTTTATGGTGGTGGTGGTGTCGGCGGCGGCGGTGGTGGTGGTGGCGGTGGTGGTGGTGGTGGCGGTGGTGAAGATGAAGTGGGTGGTAGGTCCCACATAAAATTTTAACTCATGCCTGAGGGGCATTTGAAGAGTCTGCTGAGGCATTGGAAGAGTCTGTTGAGGGGCATTGGAAGAGTCTGCTGAGGCATTGGATGAGTCTGTTGAGGGGCATTAGAGGAGTCTACCTAATCATTGAGACACGTGTCACTTCCATATTTAAAGATGCATGAGGGCTCTTGAAAGAGGCATCCCGCACATTTGAATCCGTGATGCCCTGCTCCAAGGAGGCATCAAATGGCTAATTTGGTGGTCAAAGTTTATTCTTGGCTAATTTGGTAATTTTCCCTTAAAAAAAAACCCGTGTCCCATCAATCCCATATTCATCTAAAATCTCCAAACCCTAAAGTTATTAAATTTAGTATTATTTATGCATTGAATCAATAGAAAAGAAAATGTTCCAGAAAATTCGTTTTTTTATTCTTAAAGTCTGATTGATATAGAAGACCACCTTGTAAATCTAACATAGTCTGCCAGCTAATGACAACCTTTTGCTAAGCATTTTCATTTTTGTACCGAAAACAAACAAGATGATGATGGATAGAGAAGCTGAGTTTAATGAGGATTATGAACTAAAAGTGTAACTATTTTTCTGTATTCAAATGGACATATTCACAAACCTAGCTTAATGATGAAGAAAATCTCAAAATTTAAAAACGAACCTGCTGCAACTATCAGAAATAATGAATAATGCATGGAAAACGAATAGGCAAGTGCGAAACCGACACACCGCAAACCCGAAGCCAATGCCACCGGTGCCGACCACCAGAGGCCAAGCGCACCAAAGAACCCCTACTGGTTTTACCCGAATTTCCGGTGACACCCATTTTCTTAGATATGTACACTTTCAAGAGGTACCAATAACCAAACCCTGAAACTTATTTATTCATACTAGATGCGTTTATACATAACTGATTTTGGTAATAATAAGTAAATTGAAAATAAGACGATGATGTATTTTCAAATTTTAGAAACTCATAAATATTTAATATTCTTATTTATTTCACTGGTAATTACATAAAAATTGTACACTGCTTTCAAATGGGTTAGGTGAATTGACAAAATTGAACATCATGTGAGATGCACATGATCAAGATTTAATTTGGAAATTGGATGATGTTAGTGATAAAAGCTAAAATGGTTAGAAAATATGACGTTGGGGCACATATGTCAAAAGATTTTTTTTGACTAATAGGGTAAAAGTGATATAACTACAGAGGTTAAAATTGTAATTTACTCATAAACAAAATAAGTAGAGGATATTTC
This sequence comes from Helianthus tuberosus, assembly GCA_030545235.1. Lineage (NCBI taxonomy): Eukaryota > Viridiplantae > Streptophyta > Magnoliopsida > Asterales > Asteraceae > Helianthus > Helianthus tuberosus. Next base: position 121,054,782 of record CM060377.1, on the reverse strand, counting down.
AAAAGAAAACATATTGTTGTTCAAATACATGTCTACTTTTTTTAATTGTTTCTTCCAATGATTTTTCTCCTACTAATAAGTAATTGACTTGTCCCATTACACTCTAGTGAAATTTTGGGGATGTGATAAGCATTAGGGCTCATGAGGTCATGAGTTTGATTCTCACAAAAGAACTTTTCTTAAATTAGCTTTCCTCTTGAATTTCAAAAAGAATTTAAAATAATAATAATAAGTAATTGATTGTACGATATTTTAGGAATGTTGGACGGATTCTTTTCTTAAATAAGTTCAAATATCTAAAATGCCCTCAAGTATAATTACTAACTGTGCTAGTTCTAGACCATGGGGTGTGGGGATCGTCCCCTCCCCGGCGCCGGTTGTCCCCCTCATCCCACACCGCCCCCTCCCCCTCGTCGCGTCGCCAACATCACCCCTTGGACGTTTGGGACGAGCCTGCAACAATTCTCTCTCTCTCTCTCTCTCTCTCTCTCTCTGTATTATATATTGGTTTTTTTATTAAATTTGGGTAGTCCTCCACACCCTTGGGTAGTCCCAAATGGATGGTCCTCCACCGAATGTGACGTGGTGCCTACGTGGCGGATAGTCCCCAAATAGACTACCCAAACCACACCCCATAGTCTAATAGACGCACCAAATTTATTCTCATGCTTTTTAGATTCAACACACTTTCGTATCCGAAACCACCCCCTCACACATATACATGCCCTAAGAGATTGCTTATTTTAATACAAAGACAGTTCGGCCCCTAACCTAGCTCCATTTGTTCACTCTACCTTCTATTGGACTTGCAACATAGTGGAACTGGAATCAACAATGTTCATTGGCATTAATTGCTAAATTTTGTCATGTGCATATCTTGGATCTAATACCACGTTTTATTGGCATTAGACCTTTCTAAGTCAACCATGTCGACTTTAGAGGTTATCATTACTGCTGATTTGCTATGGCCAACTTTTCCCTCAAGCATTGTAAAATTGCCACTTTTTTTTTTTTTGTAAAATAACCATTTGAAATCTTGGCAATCATATATCTAAAGATAAATAAAAATTAAAAATAAGGTCACTATAAAATCAAAGCTGTTACGTCTTCCAAAAATATATCCGATATTAAAACACTATAGTGGAGGTATAAGGTTATCAAAACTAATAATTAAAAACAAAAGCTATTACTTGCTCTATTTCCTTTGGGATTACTAGTGTACCAAAAGAAAACATCAAGATGTCATTGTGTGGTTGTTATTTTCCATGTGCATACAAGCGGTACTAAAAAAAAAGTTCTCAGTATCTTAAGCCTACTAACTAACGCATGATCTTTGACCATTTGATCTTTAGAAATGACTAATAAAAACACTTCACGTACTTAATTATGTATACAAGCTCGCTAAAACCTATACTGCGTGTTAGTCATCAGTGTAGTATACTTTGAACGTTTCCAAGTGTTACACACATCCCATTCAAAGGTTAGTTGTTGGTCATACGTTAATTAGTGTATGCAAAACTTTTACTCTAGTGTTTGGTGGTTACTTGTTACCACGAGTCAAGACTGTATATTCCAAACACATCAATGTCAAGTTGCACTTCATTAGGAATATTGTTAATTCTAAGGAGATCATGATTGAGAAGATTGATACTTGTGCAAATCTAGCAGTTATGTTTACTAAACCTCTACCTGGTACAAAGTCAGTGTTCTATGTTGAAGCTTTGAAATTGGTTAAAGTCATTGAATTGACTTTAAGGTGGAGATTGTTAGGTTGTAAAGTCTAATTCATTAGTTTGTAGCTAAATAAGTCAATGCTAGAAGTTATAGGCAGAAAGAGAAGGATGTTCAAACTTCAGGGGGTGTTATTGACAAGTTTAGTGTAAGTTAGCTGTTAATAAAGAGGGAAAATCAGTTCAGAAGTTTAGTTAGTCTCGCAATTAGAATTATCTATAATAATCGTTGTAATTTTCTTTTCTTTCAAGTTGTAATGGTTCATTGATTAAATCAATCAGTAGTTGATCGTTAATCTTTTGTTTAGTCTTGCTTCTATGATATAACTTTGCTAACAAAAATATATATTAAATTTTAGAGTAAATTGCCAAAATCGTCCCTAAGTTTTGGGTATGTTTGCAATTTTCATACAAAAAAACTTTTTTTTTACAATATAGTCCTTCATTTTTGCTTTATTTTTTCGATCAAATATTTGGATGAAAATGGCAAAAAATCACAAATCTCAGGGACGATTTTAGCAAAAAAAGTCAGACGTTTAGATGAAAATGGCAAAAAATCCTATAAGTGAAGGACTATATGGTACAAAAATATTGTTTTAGAAGAAAATGACAAACATACCCAAACCTTAGGGACGATTTTGGCAATTTAATCTAAATTTTAAAACTGACGTAACTTCACGTTGGCCCAATATATAGAGCCTGAAATTGAGAGAAATATCATGGGGCAATTTTGTAGAATAGTAACCAAGTTTTAAAAGTGTTCCAATTAGGTCACTCAAGTTTCAAAAGTGTTCCAATCAGGTCACTCAACATTCATTTTTCATTAAAATTAAGGGTTTTTTCATTCATTTCATAAGTAACCATGGTGATGTGGATTTTTGTTTCTTTTTTCCCTTTTATTTGATGCTAACTTCGAGTGATAACGTGGATTGTAACTTGTTTTTTTTAATTTTTAATGTAATTAAAGTGTGTTTATTTTTAAAAAATATAATTTCATATATTAAAATAATCCGACCCAAACATCTTATTCTTAATTTTTTTCTTGACACATAGAAAAAAGGACATGACTCGATTTGAATGTTAAGTTATCTAATTGAGACAAAAACGATACGAGTGGCCTAATTAGAACACTTTTAAAACTTTGTTACTATTCTGTGTTTATAAATTGTTTGTTATAACTATTGATTAAAAAAAAGGTTTCACCATGGTACAGTGACACTATATTGTGTTTGTCAAGTTTATGCTTGCTAAGAGTATCTCTTTTGAAGCAGTCTCTCAATTTTTTGAGATTCAGGTAAGACTTACCTAAATTCTATTAACTAAATCCAATGTTTTCAGGACCGGAGGTTGACTCGGTCGCTTTACGGCCGGTCCGACCGGATTTAAGACCCGGATTGCGTAATAAATTATATAAAATATTTAACCGGAATGTTTTTCCTCTTCTTATAAAACACCGTCCCCAATACATCCGGCAACAGTTCTATCACCCTCAGTGATGGAACCAAAAACTTTTAACCGTAGAGTCAATAAATTCCTACACACAAACATATATGCTAGTGTATAATAATAATTATTATTTTATTATAAAAGAATGATAAATTAAAAAATCTAGACATCTTTTTAACTAAATGAAATAAACGAAAGTAAAAGGAAAATTATTAGATACTGACATTTATTTATATTGTTATTTATTTATTCAATATTGCATTATGAAAAGAAAGATAGCACTGTACGCTACTTTGACTACTTTAGGCTACAAATAGGCAACAGGTTTTTTGTATTATATGATTAAAAAACATCCTCACGCTCATCTTCTTCACAGGTTTCACCTCTGCAACTATGGCACACATTGGAATTATTCCGGCAACAGATCTATCACCCTCCGGCCCGACCATTGCGTGACGACCCGCCGGCCCGACCTCCGGGTCACTGCAGAAACAGGTTAAAGGGCTGAACCGGCCCGGTGGTGTTTCCGGATCCCGGCCGGACCGGTCCAACCAGCCGGCCCGGTCCGGTTTTAAAAACATTGACTAATCCTATTAGCCTCGCTATGAGTGAGACTCTACTTAGCACGTTGTGTGATTTTTTTAAGATTATTGTATAAAACTCTAAAATTATAAATATATAACGAACTTAAAACTAAAATTTATATAATGCAAATGTTTGAGGTGAACTTGCAATATTAATAAATATGAATCATTAAATAAAAAAATATCGATCCAGAAATAATAAAAGTAGTAATACATTTTTATTTGATTAAATTGCCAAAATCGTTCCTGAGGTTTGGGTTTATTTGTCACTTTCATCCAAGATGACTTTTTTATGCTATACTGCCCTTCACGTTTGCCAATTTTTGTCATTTTTATCTAAACATCTAACTGAGTTAGAAAGTGCCGTTTAATGAGGGTTTTCTTTTAAAAAAAATCATATTATTAAGTGAGGGTATTTGTGTCTTTTGACTTCTAAATATTTTATTATTTAATAAAACACTTTAAAAGCATGTTTCAAACTTTCAATTGTCAAACCCTAGTTCATTAAAGTGTTTCACCCAGCGGTGTTCAAGAGCCGATCCGATCCGATCGAGGGTATGCTCATGCTCGGATTGAATTACAACCGATCCGATCCGATCGGATCGAATTTGCAAAACCGATCACAAAAGTGATGCTCATGCAGTCATGCTCGGATTAAATTTGAATCGATCGGATCGTTTTCGCTCGGTTTTTATCAAATCCTAACTAAAATCGGGCGGATCGTTTTCGCTCGGTTTCACTCAATTGAATTATAAGGCTGCGTTTAACAACAACAAATCCTAACTTAATTAAAACATGTCCAACACTTTACTAACAAAAGCAATACACTTTACTAACTAGCAGCGGCAATATGCAGATCTTCGAAGTTCGAACAATCAGTTTACGAGTATTGTTTTAAGAATTAGGGATTAGATTTTGATATTAACTATTAAGTTGGGCATTTAATTTTTTTGGGCTAGTATATTTTTTTGGGCTTTTAATCTTTAAAATCTATAATATATATATATATATATATATATATTATTAATAAAAATAATTCGAGCGAGACCGAGCGATCGACGAGCGAGCGGACCTTTGCTCATGCTTGGATTGAATGTGAATCGAACCGATCCGAGCGGCTCAGTTACAAACTGAGCGGGAATCGAACGAGCATTTTTCGAGCGATCGTCAAGCGATCCTCGATCGTCGAGCAGTTTGGACAGCCCTACCCTTGACCTTATTTGTGGTCAGGTTTCATCCACCATTTTTTACCACCATCAGAGTATTCAC